>JBBMOL010000030.1:3000000-3203666 GCA_037954665.1 Laguncularia racemosa | reverse complement strand
TTTAAAATTTGCATGTTTCCCATGAAAAAAAATAAATATTCGATTACCCAAAAACTAAAAGAAAGTGTCATTTTCATGAAGATTTCAAGGTCATTGACCTAGCGTCTAATGTAAATAACAAATCTTATAATTTGAGTTGTTCAGTGTACTTTCATTAATAATGGATGAAGCCTTTTTCCCAAAAAATATTGATTGAGATATAAATTTTAAATTGCCCGTTACTTACAAATTCCTTGTTATATTTGACCATTCAGATCTAGATCAATTTACCCTGTACGTTTTAAACCTTTTTTTAAAACTCCGATCTAGTCCCATCAACTATTGGCCCCTTCTTATTTTGGGATCAAATGCCCATATTTGTTTTAATAAATACATTGTTAGAAATAAATAGAAAATCAACCGAGTTTAAAAGTAAAATATTATTTTCCAAGCCTAAATAATATAGAAAAACAAATAAACTGAGCATGTCCCATCCCTTTGCATTTATATTTGAAATACCAAAAAAAAGGTTTTAAAAATAAAGACTAATTATTTCATTTCTTTTTTTGAAAGGATTTAGATTGAATTTTTTTTATGTAAAAAAAAAAAAATTAAAAAAAATTTAAAAAAAAAAAAGAAGAAGAAATGTTAAGTAACCTCTCTTTCTCTCTCCCTCTCTTTTGGATATTTGTTTACCATTTACCCTAAACTAGGGTCTCTCCCATGTGTTCTTATTGGAAAATCCAATGTGTGGGGAAAAGAAATTTCCCTTTTCACCTTTATATTTGGGGAAAATATAATTTACATAAGGTAAAAATTGGTTAACTGAATAGGTAAAAGACTTTTGAGTGGGGTTTGGAAAGTGTTTTGGGGTTTTAAGGGTATAGTGTTGTTTGCATGGTGCCCTATTGATCAAGTGCATTCCATGTTTGGGGCCATATGTTAGGGTTAGTATCACTGAAAACCTTAATTTAGAGTTTTCTCTTAGAACATGGCTTCATCTATTTTACGCTTTAAATCTTCTAAAAGTTGAAGTTTGGGGTTTATAATTAAGATTATACAATCATTAATTCTTTGGTTTTTATTTGATTTGGGGAGGGAATAGTAAGACTTTCACGTTTTAGATAGCTTTGGGGTGAGGGACTCAATTGAGGGTGCTTTAGGTGAGTCCCTAACATTTGGGAAGAACTATGGAGAATTGTTGCCAAGGCGATCAACTAGACCATAAGCTCGGGTGGTTAATGACCTTGAGCCTTTAGCCCACCACTTTCACCTGATGGCTGACCATGTCAAGGAAAAGAAAGTCTTACTTAAACATTTTTGTTCTGTAGTAGACTAGCTTGATCGATTTTTCAATTTTTTAGGCTTAGGAATGTGATTTTAAATATTTTCAGGATTTTAAATCAATTTTTTGCATATGCTTGTTAAGACCTCTAAACAATAGTTTTGTTGATAATAAAAGAAATTATGTTATTTCAAACATTTTTATTTGAGTGTGTAGATTATTTAGGAAACAATTTTCTTATTGATAAAGTTTAATTAGAAGCTCCATCATCAATAGATGAAGTACATGCACAGTATGTTTTGAAAACAAATAAATAAAAGGATGAATTTGAATTTGTGAAAAGGATTAGAAGCAATAGTTAAAGATTAAAGAAATTTGAATCAGAATGAATTCATTGGAAACTGTCAAAACTTAACTTAATAGAAGAACTAACCAGATCAAAAGTAATTGGATTCAAAACTTAAGTAAGAACCTATATAGAATTTAGTGAGTCAGAATCAGTTATCAAAACCTTATTATTGAAAGTTGGATATAACTTAATATGTCATTGTTGAAATCAAGCAAGGATTGGTTATTTAAATGAGCAAGATAAGTTGAATTCGTGATACACATCTATTGGTTAGATATATTTGGGTAATATATTTAACTAGTTCCATTAAAAGTTGAATTTAAATATCATGGATATTTCTATTTCATGTAGATTAGTTGGAAGATCAAAATTAAAATAATAAAGGAAAGTAAATCATTTCTTCAAGGACATGAAAAGCAAGATTATGAGACATTTACAAAATGATTACCAATAGTTAATGCAGTTGCTAATGATTACAACCAAACATTTCCTATTTTCTATTGAAGGAATAAAGTAAGGGATACACCTTATCAAGTTATTTTAGGATAAGAACGAAGAATTAAAGTCAAATTTGATGAGGCTACGATCAAGGAGAATTAAATTAAAGATCTTACATCAATAATCTCAAATTGATTGTTGAAATTCGTTTGTAAATAAGCATGTCTTTTTTCAGTAGAACAAGTTGAGAACAAGACAATATACAACTTACACAAAAGCACTTAAAGCAATCAAGTTTTTATATTGTATTTCTATTTGAGTAGTAAATTTGTAAAGGAGTTAAATTTTGTTTTCCTCATGATTGTATTCATTTTTTAGAAGTTGTTGTGTGATCAAGAGATTACATTTGTTCACTATAGTTTTGTAGGTTAGCTTTAGTAGAAGTTAAGTGAGATAAAGTAGTGGGTGACTATGCTTTGTTGTGGTAGACTATTGTAACTTTTATGTTTTAGAATTTTGATATAGTGGATAAAGATGATAAAATCCCTAGCAAGTGAAGGTTGAAAGAGTGAACTGACATACAAAGAAAAACTAGTATAAATCATTTGTCCCCTCTTCTCATCCCTACACTTTTTTTATTTTGTTGCAATTTATTTACTTTCACTATTATACTTAGTTGATTTCGGTTTCTTAGTAATCAAAACGTGTTATTTCCAAATAATTTTGGGAAAGTTTTAAAACTTATAAGAATCAATTCACCCCTTTCTTGATTGCTAATCTAGGACTAATAATGGTAATCGGTTTCAATTACAAGTTACCTCTTGTAAAGTTTAGTAAGAAAATTTCAAGAAAGAGAGATGTTGTTAGATGTTGCTTATATGTGCGGAAAAGAAAACAAAACCTAATTTATATTTGATTCTCTAATTGATTTAATCACTCATCATTTGAACTCTATACAAGCTTTTATCACTTATCTTGTCCCACTACACACATTATACTTCAATAGCTCGGTTTATATAGTTAGGTTATAATAAAAAATTTCATTTATTACAAAAGCCTATGGATTAATATACAACTATTAGAATAAGTTGCCATTTGATGACTTAAAAATATTTGATGGTAGAGATTTTGAAGAGGAAAATCCGATGGTAGGAAATTAATTCATAAATTATTTTATGATCTTAATTTGGAGACTTCTTTTTTATCCCAACACCTTTCCATGAATCAAAGGACTAACAAATTCCAATTTAACTAATGAAAGTTATAGCCAAAATATCATATTAAAACCAAAATGAATGAAGGGATTGTATTCAATTTTATCCCTAGTCCTAGCTACCACACTATTTGTAATGTATAAAAATTATATATATTTGTAAATATCTCTCCAAGGTTTATTGTGAACATATGAGAACTCCTACTATTTATTTAATATCTAAGTTGACTTCTAATATTTCTTTTTTCTTTTTTTAATAAAACGGTTTTCCTAGTTATCAATTGTTAGAAGAAAATATGGACAGATCCCTTCATAATGATTACTTCATAACATAGCTATATATATAATATTATTATTTTTGTTTTAAGTACTGATGGAACTTTTTATTTATGGAATTGAAATGATACGTCTTCTTTTTCTCTTTACAAGCTAGATAATATATCTATTAGAATTCCATCAGTAGGTGGTCTAGAAGGCTTAGTGTTTATCAAAAATAAAAAAAAATCATTTTCCAATATTAATTACTTAATTTATAAATGAATAAAACTAGTAAAGGTTTTTTCCATTTTATAATTTTTTTACTAATAATTGATATTCATCATCATTTTTTGACTTATTATTGTTTAGCGTATGTTTAACATTCTCTTCCTTTTCCATTGCGTTCCCAATAAACTTCCCCAATTGAGGTTAGTGATAGTGTTGCTCACAGTACTTGTACATAATAAAAGTGTGTGCTTGTTTGATATGAATATTTTGGAAAATTACATATTTTACATGAAGCATATAAATATTTGAACCAAAACTTAAATAAAATTACTATCTTTAAAATTTTTATGTGCAAACTACTTTTTTTTTTTTTTAAGTTAAAGTGTCCATGGAATTGCAAATAAAAATTTGAATTATAATAGTAATTTTTAAAAAACAACAAATGTAAATATAAATTAATATTTTATGTACTATTAAAAAAATTATCCAATCAAATATTTAATACATTTAGTGATGGACATTAATGGAATTTTTTATTCATTTATTAATAAAATATTTAATTAATTTCTAATTGATAGCAATAAAATATTTAATTCATTTACGAATGAATATTATAATATATTATCTAAAAACACAAAAAATAAAACTCTTTCTCTATCACATTAAATTGATTTTATGTATTTAAGTAAGAAGGAATAATTACATATGAAATAATAAATTATAATATAATTAATTCCATGATTAAGATGAGGAACTCTCAATTGAATGTGATGGATTGTTTAAATATAAATGGGTTAAATTAAACTGTAATTATTTTGAGAATATAACTTCAATGAAGTTTTTATTATATATATATATGATTTAAGAGGAATTATTGAATAACATCACACTTTGAAATTATTTAAGCAATTCAAGTTTTCCAAAATGAATGTTTCATAATATCTTATCATTTGACTATTATTTCCATAGCTTACAAATAATGAAATGACTCTACATTAATATATATATATATATATAAAAGAAGAGCTTCATGAAAGGGATAAAATGGATTAAAAAATTATGTAAGCAGTTTATTGAACATTCAATGGAAAGGGAAAAAAAAGAAAGAATAGAAATTGATGTAAAAAGTAATTCTAATACTAATGGTTCATCCTTTCTTTATTATATTAGTTATCTTTTGAATGAGCTCTTTATCTATGTACTCTCTTTTTTTTTCTTTTCTTTAGATGGCTTGTTCTCAAACTATGGAGAATGATCTTGTGAAGTAGATAGTGAGTGTTTGCTTGATAATTCATTAGCTTGATTATAAGAGAAGAGCTTCCAAAATTATATTAAACTAGTTAAAGAGCCTATGCAATATGTAGATAAGAGTTTAAATAATGATTGCATAGAGGACTGAAAATATAATATAAATATATTAGGTTAAGCTCATTAATTATTTAGCTTAACTCATTAGGCTAAGTGATATGGCCTAGTGAATCCAGTTTAATTATTGGGGAGATTAAAGGAGAATTAGCTTAGTGGACTCAGAAGATGGATCATTGGACCAATTGTTTGCATCCAACTTTTTTTTGGTAAACTCATGTACTTATGAGGAAGGCCACTAGCCTAAGGCATATAGAAAGCACATTAGAATATCCTAGAATGAGCAGACTTTATCTTATTTGTTGATCATTAAGGTGATCTAACGAATGTCATCAATATTAAGAATCTATAAATACTCAGCCTTTTCTCCTCTTTAAAGCGGATTCCAGATTTAGAAGAGATAAGAGAAATGGCGCTCCATTGAGAATTATCTACTCTTAAATATCAAATAGGAGTTCAGGCAAAAAAGGGTCTTTATTACTCAAGAACCACAAGGTTGATGCCTAAGGTCTCCTTAGCTCCCCTGTTTGTCACATGTACATTTGAGACTCTTGAGATTACTTGTTCCTCCTCCCTGCTACTTTCTCCCTAATCATTCCATTACGCGCTATCTCTACATCATTTCTTTGAAGTCACATGCAGTATGGTACTAGCGTGATACTCATGTGACTACTCCAGCCAAAACCCCCTAGCTACATCATTTCTCTTATCTCTTTTAAATTTGAAATCCCTTTTGATGAGGACGAATGATTGAATATTTATATACTCTTGAGCCTGATGACATTCATTAGATCACCATAGTGATCAACGAATGAGACGAAATCTACTCCTTTTAAGGTTATCTTAATAAGCTTGCTATAGGCTCAAGGCTAATAGCCTTCCTCATACGTGCATGAGTCTATCTAAGAAAGGTTAGATGTAGACAACCAATCCAACAACCTTTGTTCTGAGCCCACCAAATCAATTCCCCCTTAGTCATCCCAACAATTAGACTAGACACATTAAGCCCTATCATCTAGCCCAATGGGTCAAGCTAAATAATTAATAATCTTAGCCCAATATAGTTATATAATATTTTTAGCCCTCTACGAATTATAATTTTTGTTCTTTTGAAAGCAACAAATATAAATATAATTCGATGTTTCTATATATTATAAAAAATACTATTTAATGAAATATTCCATTCATTTATTAATAGAAGTTAATGAGATTTTAATACTTTTATTAATAAATCATTTAATTAATTTCTAGTAGATATTAATGAAATTTTTAATTCATTTATTGATTTAACGTTGATAAAGCATTTGAAAAGACAAAACACCTTCTGTAAAAGCTTTAATAAAGTAAATGTTTTCATAACACGTGAGTTTCATACTCTAGAATGACTAATGGAAAGTTATGAGGTTAAAATACATTAAGAAATTAACTATGATATGAAGTGCCATTAATGGAGACAAAAGACTTTCCTTTTTTTTAACTTTTCTTATATAGTTACACAATCACTTTATATATGTTTTATAATAAGTATATTGGTCATAGTTTGTCATTAATGAATTGTTTAGAGCAAAATGTTTAATGTAATATATTCGTTTTCAAATAAAAGACAATATAGCTATGGTACTTTCCATAAACATATTAATTATCAATAAATATGCATCCTTTGATTATGGCATAATGTTATATATTTTTTTAAATTTTCTATAAACTAACTTTCTAGCTATAGTAAAATGTAATTATTTTCATTTATAATAATTTTGACCTTAGGATAATATATTTACTATACATAATTTTCAACATTTCATAAGAGAAAAGATTGTTAAATGAGTATAAAATTATTGAATACGTTTATAAAATTTTGTATTTGAATAATTTAAGAAATAGCATGCACAAATAGAATTTAGATTTCAACTTAATATTTTTTTATCATGATATTATCTATATGTTCGAAATTTAAATCTCAAAAGAAATGTGAAATTATTCCATTGGTCCTATCCCATTCAATTTATTACATTCTATTTAATTTCTTTTAAGGATCTTATACCATTGTTTCCCACATTTTATGATAAGAATCAAAAGCTATAATACGAAGCGTGTCTAATAGAAATAGTGAGTATAAACCTTTCCTGTTTTTTACATTTTCTCATAGTATTTACATGATGAAATATTTAGTGAAGTATTTAATTCTTTTACTAGCACACACTATAACATATTATACAAAAATACACACAAAACTCTCTCTCTCTCTCTCTCTCTCTCATATGTATATATATTGTCGAGTCAAATTTTTTATTTTTATTTATTTTCCTAATCTGATTTATACTAGACCTTATGGTCATCTAATATAAGTCCTCGACTTGAACTAAGAATTTTGTTTTATTTTGGAGTTGCCACCTAACTGAAGTTGGGAGAGATTATTGAATTAGGACTAATTGAGCAGATTAATCCTAATTTAGACAACTAGTCAGCGAGATTTCCTCTTTTCGTCTTTGTGAAAAGAGGAAAGGGCAAACCAGAGTTTTTGGACTTGGAGACTAACCTATTAAAACCTTAAAGTTACCACCTTATTCTTTTAAAACCTAAACCCTATCCTAATGTCTTTTATTTTTATTTCTAAGTGATAAAAATTATTTTTGTTTCCCTATGATTAACCTACCTCTAATATCATTATTTTTTTATATTCTATATTTTTTATTTTTTTTGTTTTGGTTATTATCTTATTATTATTATTTTTATTTTATAATTTTTATTATTTTATCTACCCTAAACTAAACATAAAAATAAATAAACTAATCTAAACTATTTATTTATTTATTGTGAATAAATAAATAAATAAATAAGTAAATAAGTAAATACAATAAATAAATAAATAAATAATAAAAAACGAAAAATCCAACTTACCTGGATTCGGATACAGTGCATGGGTCGGGTCAGGTTGAATTGGGTCGAATTAGGCCGAATCGGGCGGTGGTCGGAGATCGTCACAGGTGGCATTACGACGTCCGTTTCTATTGATTAGGGGGTGTTTCCAACATTTCTGAGGACGAGGGATTCGATGGTGGTAGTGGATTTCTCCAAAAGCCTCTCCAAGTGGTGGTTCAAAGAGGTGGTTGGCGATCGTGGGTCGCGTGAACTTTGGCGGCTTCGATCTCTCTTATTTTCTCTCCTTTCTCTCTTCTGATTCATGCTTTGCCTTCCCCACATCGTGCTCTATTTATAGGCACCAGAAATCAAGATAGATAAGCTCGGATTTCCTTCGATTGGGATGAATCAAATTTACGGTTGAAACCCTCCTCCGATTTACCTTTGATTCATGTAAATCTTAGATTTTGTTGTGATTTGATTTCATTTGGATAATGTTTATCTTGTTTTAGTTAAAGATTTAGTGGATTTGTGTAAAAAATCGAATAAAAATGGCCAAATTATGTTTCTTCTCCTCGCTGGCGACGATCTCGGACGAAGAAGAAGACCACGTGCCCGGCGTATGCTTCGTGTCGTCCAATTGGTGGCTGACACGTGTCCTGGGTGAGAAAAAAATTGCAAAACACGGAATTTGCTTCCCCTGCATTTCGAACCTGCAACCTGACCCCTTCCCCACGCGCATGGCCATGGCTCGAACCAACTGGGCTAACCCACTTACTCGTTTTTTTTATTTACGTAAATTGTATATATGCAATGCAATTTTTATTATTTTTGTATTATTTTTAAATTCAAAAAATTTGTAAAAATTATTTAACTCCTTTTCTTATTATTTCTACCATTATTTTCCAAAATTGATGTATTTTCCCTGTTTATTTTATTTTTTTGAATATTTTTCCTATTTTTGCTAAATTAGAAGAAAAATTGTAAAAAATGAAAAAATTCAAAATTGACCATTATTAATTCTTAGGGTAAAAAATGGAGTGTTTACAACTGCCCCTCTTTGTGGTAAAGTTTGGAAAACTTAACTACAAAGATGAGAACGACACCATTTTTTGCCTATTGATTGAATGGATAACGCCATGGTTTGGCTAGTTATCTAGAATTCGGTCTTTAGTAGGAAAATACTCCATAAGCTAATAATCCCACGAGTACTTTGTGATGATTGGTATTGCTTAGGAAATGGTCTTAAACAACCTAACAATCTAAAGTAATGTATCCTCTCGAAAAGTGCTCTATGGGCCGACTAATCGACGATAGGAAACACCTTATTTAGGAGTGTGTTATTGTGAGTAGAATAGATGATGATAGGAAGCGTCTTATCGGACTAGCAACTTTAAAGAGAAGATTGTCTTAGGAAGCGCTCTTATGAGCTAGCCACCTATCAACAGAAGTGTCTGACTAGACTAGCGACTGTTTAGGGAGAAATGCCTTCGAAGAGTGCTCTTATGAGCTAATTAATTGATATAAACAAATTTGAAAAGTGCTCCTAATCAATAGATTCGAAAAGTTCTCCTATGAGCTAACTAATTGATAGATTTGAAAAGTGCTTCTATGAGCTGACTAATCCACAGATTTGAAAAGTGCTCCTATGAGCTGATTAATTAACAGATTTGAAAAGTGCTCCTATGAGCTAACTAATCAATAGATTCGAAAAGTGCTTCTATGAGCTAACTAATCAATAGATTCGAAAAGTGCTCTTATGAGTTAACTAATTGATAAATTCGAAAAGTGCTCCTATGAGCTAACTAATCGATAGATTAGAAAAGTGCTCTTATGAGCTAACTAATCGATAGTAAGAAGTGCCTTTTTAGACTTGCAACCTTGAAAAATAGGTATCTCGAAAGGTGCTCCTATGAGCTCACCATGAGAAAGGGTGTTTAGGAAAGTATGCCTCTGCGAGCTGACTAACCTATAGCTGGAAGAAATGTCTCGAAAGGTGCCCTTATGAGCTAACCCTGAGAGAGGATGTTTAGGAAAGTGCCCCATTGTGGGCTGACTAACCTATGGTGGGAAGAAATGTCTTGAAAGGTGCCCCTATGGGCTAACCCTAAGAGAGGATGTTTAGGAAAGTGCCCCATTGTAGGCTGACTAACCTATGGTGGGAAGCGTCTTCTTAGAATCGCAACCCTGGGGAAGAAATGTTTCGAAAGGTGCCCCTATGGGTTAATCCTAAGAGAGGATGTTTAGGAAAGTGCCCCATTGTGGGCTAACTAACCTATGGTGGGAAGCGTCTTCTTAAACTCACGACCCTAGGGAAGAAATGTTTCGAAAGGTGCCCTTATGGGTTAACCCTGAGAGGGGATGTTTAGGAAAGTGCCCTACTGTAGGCTGACTAACCTATACTTTTGAAAATGCTTCTAATGAATGGGTTAAATGATTTGATAAGAGATATTTTATAATATGTTAATGATGGTTATTTATTTAAAGATGCTTACTAATTTATCGTGGATAGCAACCAAACAATCGAATCTTCGTGTCAGTTTGCTTCTCCTTTGCTTACTTTTACTTCAAAACAGGGCTGAGGGCCTTGATGTGCTTCCTTTCTTATAAGCATAGCTCTTGTGATTATAGTATTATCCTATTAGTGTACCAAGTTTAATGCTCAAAAGTAGGTAGAATTATATCACAAAATTTATTGAGATTCATTATCATTTCAATGTTGGTCTTTCATTGGTGAAGTGATGGGCAATGTGTTTAGGAATGTTTGTTTTAATGAGAATTAGTTGGAGTTATCGATCATTTAGAGACATTAGCTTTGCTTGTAAAAGAAATGAAAACTAGACTCATCAAAACTTGTACTGAATATTGGCATTCATAAACATTGGAAAATTTTCAATTTTCTTGCTTAAGGATAGTACATCTTAACAGCATCTATATTAATGGGGTCTCTCAATTCCGGACCATCTATTTGAGTTAATATCAAAGCACCTCCCAACAATACCTTCTTTACAACATATGGGCCCTTATAGTTTGGGGTAAACTTCCCCCTGAAATCTTGAGCATTCGGGAGAACTTTCCTTAGCACTAAATCTCCCTCTTTGAAACATCGAAGCCTCATTTTCTTGTTAAATGCTTGGGCCATTCTTTGTTGGTAACACTAGCTGTGACATAACGCAGTGAGTCTTTTTTCATTGATCAAATTCAACTGATCAAGCCTCTTCTTTACCCAGTCTAACTCATTTAACTGCGGTTTTGATAGAATTCTAAAGGATGGTATTTCGACTTCGACTGGTAAGACTACCTTAGTACCATATACTAGTGAATATGGGGTAACTCCAATAGATGTTCGAATTGAGGTTCTGTAAGCCATGAGGGCAAATGGCAGCATCTCATGCCAATCTTTGTAAGTGATTGTCATTTTTTCAATGATTCTTTTGATATTCTTGTTGGCTACTTGTACTGCGCCATTCATCTGAGGTCAATAGGGAGTTGAATTTCTATGGTTTATATGGAACTGTTGACACAAGCCTATCATCGACTTGTTGTTGAGGTTGGTACCATTGTCGGTGATAATTGACTCGAGAACTCCATATTGAGCTATTATGTCCCTCTTCAGGAATCAAACTATTACCCTTTTTGTGACATTGGCATATGATGAAGCTTCCACCCACTTGGTGAAGTAATCAATGGCTACTAGTATAAATCTGTTGCCATTGGACGCTGTTGGAGTGATTGGATCGATGATGTCGATTCCCCACATGGAGAAAGGCTATGGTGCAGATAATGAATGAAGTTCTTTAGGTAGGGCATTTATTCGGTTTGCATAAACTTGACATAAGTGACAGTGCTTGACATATCTGATACAATTTGATTCCATGGTTAATCAATAGTAGCCCAATCTCATGATTTTTCGGGCCAACATGTAGCCATTCATGTGAGGTCCACATACTCCTTCATGCACTTATTTCATCAGTTCACATGCTTCATTTTTATTTACACATCTTAACAAGGTGGTATCAGGCGATCTTTTGTAAAGCACGGGCCCATTTAATATGAAATGACTCACTAACCTTCTGAGTGTTCTTTGGTCATTTTTGCTAGCCATTGTAGGGTATTTGCTTTCTTGGAGAAAAGTTTTGATGTCATGATACTAGGGCTTATCATCTTATGCTTTTTCGATTACCAAACAGTAGGTGGGCCAATTTTCGATTTCTATTTTCAATGGTTGGACTTCGACTCCCCCTGTTATCTGAATTATAGATGTTAGTGTGGCGAGTGCATTTGCAAATTCATTCTAAGTTCTCGGGATGTATGCGAAGGTGATTGCTTCAAATTCATCAATTAGCTCTGTCAAATGCTGATGGTATGGTACCAATTTGGGGTCTTTAGTTTTGTATTCCCCTCTTGTCTGTAATATAATGAGTGAAGAATCTCCATACACTTCTAATTCACAGATTTCCATGTGGCAAGCCATTTTGAGGCCAAGGATGCATGCCTCATATTCTGCTATATTATTAGTATAAGGAAATGTGAGTCTTGTTGCTGAAGGGAATTGTGTTCCTTTTGGTGATATCAACACTGCCCTGATCCCACAACCAAATACGTTGGCAGCTCCGTCGAAGAACATCTTCCATTTAGGGCTTTGGTCTATCCCACAGTCCTCTACTAGTTCGCCCTCTAATGTTAATATATTTTCATCAAGGAATTGGGCTTGTGCTTTTTAGGGATTTCCCTCAACTGGGTGTTCTGCCAACTAGTTGGCTAAAGATTGCCTTATTATCGAATTTTGATTTATGTATGTGATATCAAATTCTGGTAAGAGAATTTTCCATTTGGAGATTCTTCCTAACAAAACGGGCTTCTCTACTAAGTATTTCAAAGGATCATGTCTTGTCAGCAACTCAATGTGATAGTAAAGGGTATATTGCCTCAATCGGTACATGACCCAAATCAGAGCACAGCAAGTCCTCTCTATTTCAGAATACCTTCGTTCTCCGTCTATGAATTTCTTGCTTAGATAATATATGGAACATTGATAGAGCCATTTTATACTCAATCTTTATAGTATGAAGTGTGTTAATTTATTATAGATTTTATAGAAATCATAAGGAAATGGTACTTAATTCTATTATGGTGATAAATCAGGTTAAATGGAGTCAAGGGTGCTAATTCAAGTAAATTAGAGAAGTCATCTACAACTTGGATCAAAGACAAGGATTTACATCGCTAGAGGAAAGTACATGGGTGTGTAGTTGAAGTACACGGCCGTGTACTTAGTTTTGAAGCCACAGGAAACTACACGGTTGCAGTACATGACCGTGTATCTGTCTTGAAGAATCCATGGGAAAATACACGGTTGAAGTACACGATCGTGTATCTGTCTAGAAGGAGGCACGTTTTGAAGCACGACCATGGTGCAAACCGTGCTATACACTGCACAAGAAGGTGGAAATGTGGACTTCTAACAGAGAGAGATACGGTTCGTGATCTGGCCTTGGTGGAAACCGTGCTTGAAGCTGTGGTCGAAGCCATGGTGGAAGTTGAAATGGAAGACATGCCAAGGATGAGAAATTGTGGAACATCAACCAGAGGATGACACGGCTTGAGATCTGACCATGGCATAAGTCGCGGCACACACTGATCACGGATGAAGACTTGCAGATTACCTACAGAGGAAGGCACAGCTTAACCCACGGCCGTGTGGTAGGGCGTGCCAAGCGGACGATTATTCACTTCTCGAGATTTACATCAAAAAGGAAAGATATTTTCATATCTTGCTAGCTAAAGATCCTCTGCCATCCCTTTAACAATATAAATAGAACTAACCCTAGAGGGTTAAAAGGATCTTGGATCATCTTGGAGACAAGAAGGAAGGAAGAAGGCAGAGCAAGAAGACCGGGAGCTGAGGCTTGTTATGTTTTTACTTTTAATTTTTGTTTTTATGATGAACATGCGTAGCTAAGTAGTTTTTCTAGCCAAAGGGTCATAGAAGTTTGATTCTCCACGAATTGTGAGATATAATTGATTTGTATTTAATCTATTCTTTGTTTTTGGATATTCATATATCTTCTGAACGTCTTATCATTATTATCTTTGTTGATTGGTATGAATTAGAGCTCTTCTACTCAATGAGCAAGTTAATATATTGTCAACTAGCACGTCAAATTCGTAATTGTTTGATAGTTCTAGTCTCAGTGACACAATAACATGTTTGGTTATAAAATAGATGATCGAATTCATGTTATGGAGATGTATGATCACGTTTAAATAGGTTATCTTATAATCTACTGGCCTGAATTGGTAGTCTCTCTTGTTTTTAATGCTATTGATAGATTAAATCCTAAGAGCTTGTTTAGGGTTGTCTAATCGATAAGAGAAGTAATCAAAGAGCTTGTTTTGGTTATCGAAGAAGTACGGAGAGATAGGTTATTAGAGCTTGTTAATAACCATAACCAGTTTATCTAGAAATAAGAATAGAAAACATTTGCATCGATGATCAATTCCTAGAATTAAATTATCTTGATTCCTTTGGCTAGGCTTTTATCAATATTCGATTTTATTATCTTATTTCAATATTATTTTGATTCACAAACAAAACCCCCCCATTTTTCTTTTCCTCTTTATTCGCTTTGAATAGAAATATATTTAACCAATCCTTGTGGATACGACCCTACTCACTACTATACGCAAATCATATCATTGTCTAGGAGTAGGTTTTTATTTTTGTTGGATTCGACACCCATCAAATTTTGGTGCCGTTGCCGGGGATTGGTGTCAAATTTATTTCTATTCTTGTATGACTCGTTCTTCTCAGATAGGTGAACTCACTTATAATCCAGAGATTGAGAAGACTCTTAAGAGGCTGCGAAGAGAAGCTAGATCATCCCCTAGACTGAACTTAGCATCGGATTTATCTGATTCATCCCTTGATTCTGAAAAAGAAGACGATATGGCAAATCCCGAGAGAACATTAAGGGAATTGGCTACACCGGATGTGAATCAACAACCCCTTTGTATTCACTATCCCGAACTAGCTGTTGAATTCGAGTTGAAATCTGGGTTGATACATCTGCTACCCACCTTTCATGGTCTTGAGAATGAAGATCCTCACAAACATTTGAAAGAATTTCATATAGTGTGTTCTAGTATGAGGCCGCAAGGAGTAACCGACGATCAAATCAAGTTACGTGCTTTTCCATTCTCTTTAAGTACTAAAGCTAAAGATTGGTTGTTTTATTTGCCTCCAAGTTCTATAGCCACTTGGACAGATATGGTGAGACTCTTCTTGGGCAATTTTTTCCCCGCATCTAGAGCTGCTGGTATAAGAAGAGAAATTTGCGGTATCAAATAGAGGGACACCGAGACTCTTCATGAGTATTGGCAGAGGTTCAAGCAACTCTGTGCAAGCTGTCCACAACATGGGATATCTGAACAACTCCTCATCTAATACTTCTATGAAGGCTTGCTTCCAATGGAGAGGAAGATGATGGATGCTGCAAGTGGAGGCGCCATAGTAAACAAAACCCCTGGTCAAGCTAAGGAATTGATCTCCATTATGCCTGCTAATTCGCAACAATTTGGGTATAGGCATGATACATCTTCAAGGAAGGTAAATGAGGTAAGTGTTTCTAACCTTGAACATCAAATTTCTAACCTAACCTCTCTTGTGCAGCAGCTAGCTCTTGGAAATACCCAGCAGGTGAAGGCTTGTGGAATTTGTGCTGCTCCTAATCACCCTACTGACATGTGCCCCACATTGCAAGATGACAATCATGAACACGCCAATGCTGTAGGAGGATTCCCGGGACAGCCATAAAGGAAATATGATCCCTACTCGAATACTTATAATCCTAGATGGAGGGATCATCCTAACTTCAGATATGGCAATAAACCACAAAACTTTCAACAATTTCAACCTAAGCCATCAAACCAAGTATCACAAGCTCCTTCCACTTCAGGTATGTCTCTTGAAGAAATTGTTAAATCACTTGCTGTTAATACAAAACAATTTCAGGATGAGATAAAGCAGAGTATTCACAACTTGGAAAATCAGGTAAGCCAACTTGCTTCTTCTATAAACAGGTTAGAAACTCAAGGTAAGTTACCTTCTCAAACTATCACAAACCCAAAGCAAAGCGCTAATGCAATTACCTTGAGAAGTGGAACGAAATTGCAGGGATCAAATGAGAAAGGACACCGAACTAATCTTGAGAAAGAGACTGCAACTCCAAATCAGCAGAACAACCAGATCAAAGGATCCCTTGTTGAACCACCAAAAGTCATGACAACATCACCTCCTTTCCCCTCTAGATTAGCGAAAACCAAGAATGAAGCTAAAGAAAAGGAGATTCTTGAAACTTTTCACAAAGTTGAGGTAAATATTCCTTTGCTGGATGCAATTAAGTAAGTACCTCGTTATGCTAAATTTCTCAAAGAATTGTGCACTAACAAAAGAAAGCTGAAAGGTAATGAAAAGATTACTGTGGGTGAGAATGTTTCAGCTATTCTTCAGAAGAAGCTTCTTCCTAAATGTAAGGATCCAGGTATGTTTACTATTCCTTGCAAAATAGGTAATCTTGGAATCGCTAAAGCTATGTGTGATTTAGGAGCTTCAATCAATGTTATGCCTTTATTTGTTTATCAAAGCTTGAATGTTGGTCCCTTGAAGGAAACATGTGTTATTGTTCAACTTGCTAATAGGTCCAATGTCTATCCTGAGGGAGTCCTAGAAGATGTTTTAGTACAAGTTAATGGGTTGGTTTTCCCTGCAGATTTTTATGTGCTTGACATGGAGAATGATGATTCTCGTAATTCCTCAATGATATTATTAGGGAGACCATTTCTTAAGACATCCAGAATGAAAATTGATGTACATGACGGTAACCTCACTATGGAATTTGATGGTGAAGTGATTAAATTTAACATTTATGATGCCATGAAATATCCTAGTGATATCTCCCCTGTTTTTGTTGTGGATGTTATTGACCCATTAACACATGCTACATTTGATTTGATAGACGATGATGAGTTGAAAATTGTACTTAATAGGAGTCTTACTATTAATACATTGAAAACTCTTAAGGAGAAGCTTGTAATATCCTCTGATTTGCAGGACATGATTTGGGAGTTGGAGTCATTAAAACCTACCAGGTATGATGTGTTCTACATTAATTTACCCCCTTTTGACACAATACTTCTTTCCTCTATTGTGCAGGCACCAAAGTTGGAATTAAAACCCTTACCCGAACATCTAAAGTACATCTTCTTAGGAGAAAATGAGACTCTTGATGTGATAGTCTCTAACAAACTAAGTACTTTAGAAGAAGAAAAGTTGATTCGGGTTCTAAGAGAGTATAAAGAAGCCATTGGATGGTCCATAGCCGATATCAAAGGACTAAGCCCCTCCACATGCATGCACAAGATTTTAATGGAAGATAATTGCAAACCTTCAAGGGAAGTTCAACGTTGTTTGAACCCGCCTATGATGGAGGTAGTTAAGAAAGAGATCTTAAAATTTCTTGATGCAGGTATGATCTATCCAATTTTCGATAGCAAATGGGTAAGTCTAATTCAAGTTGTTCCAAAGAAAACAGGCTTGATTGTGATTGAAAACTCTGATGGTGAGTTAATTCCTACTCGGGTTCAGAATGATTGGAGGGTTTGTGTTGATTACAGTAAGTTAAATGCGTCAACTAGAAAAGATCACTTCCCTCTTCCTTTTCTTGATCAGATGCTTGAACGCTTGGCTAGCCATTCTCACTATTGTTGTCTTGATGGTTATTCAGGTTTTCATCAAATTCCAGTGGCACCGGAAGATCAAGAGAAGACTACTTTCACTTGTCCATTCGGTACTTTTGCGTATCGAAGGATGCCTTTTGGTCTCTGCAATGCCCCAGCCACATTCCAAAGGTGTATGGTTAGTATATTTTCAGATTATGTGGAAAATATCATAGAGGTTTTCATGGATGATTTCACCGTCTATGGTAATTCTTTTGATTCATGTTTGACTAACCTTACAAAAGTGCTTCAAAGATGTATAGATAAGAACCTAGTGTTGAATTATGAAAAATGTCACTTTATGGTTGAACAGAGTCTCATTTGAGGTCATATTATATCCTCTAAGGGGCTTGAAGTCGATAAAGCTAAGGTAGAATTGATTAAATCTTTACCTTACCCCGTAAGTGTACGGGAAATTCGCTCTTTTCTTGGGAGTGTAGGATTCTATCGACGCTTCATCAAGGATTTTTCCAAAATTACTCAACCCCTATGTCGATTGCTGCAAAAAGAAGTGACATTTGAGTTCGATGAGTCCTGTAAGCACGCTTTTGACACATTGAGGGATAAGTTGACTTCTGCTCCAATCATCCAACCACCTGAATGGAACCTTCCCTTTGAAATTATGTGTGATGCGAGCAATTATGTAGTTGGAGTCGTTCTTGGCCAAAGAGTTGGAAGAGCTTCTCATGTCATTTATTATGCTTCCAGAACATTGGATAATGCTCAATGCAACTATTCCACAACGGAAAAAGAACTCTTGGCTGTTGTTTTGCATTAGAAAAATTCAGATCATATTTACTTGGTACTAAGGTAATTGTTTACTCTGATCATGCAGCTCTCAAATACTTGCTCGCAAAGAAGGAGGCGAAACCAAGACTTATTCGATGGATACTCTTATTACAAGAGTTTGATCTAGAAATACGCGATAGGAAAGGCTCTGAAAACTTAGTTGCCGACCACCTCAGTAGAATACCTATCAGTGAAGGGTCAACACCAATACAAGATGATTTCCCAGATGAGTATCTCTTTTCTATTCAAAAGACAATTCCGTGGTATGCCGATATTATCAACTATTTGGTTACTAAGACACTACCAAGTGATTTGTCTAGGGCTTAAAAAGATAAAATTAAAAGTGATGCTAAGTACTATGTATGGGATGATCCATATTTGTGGAAACATTGTGCTGATCAGATCATTAGAAGGTGTATTTCTCAAGACGATATTCCTTCTGTCTTGCAATTTTGTCACTCATATGCATGTGGTGGACATTTTGGCCCTAAGAGGACAGCTCAAAAGGTATTAGGATGTGGTTTGTTTTGGCCTACATTGTTTCGTGATTCTTTTATGTTTTGTAAGTCTTGTGAACGATGTCAAAAAATTGGCAACTTAGGACGTAGAGACCAAATGCCACTTACCCTATTCTTGCATGTGAAATATTTGATATATGGGGTATTGACTTTATGGGTCCTTTTCCTCCTTCTTTCGGTAATGTTTACATCCTTCTTGCTGTGGATTATGTTTCAAAATGGGTGGAAGCCAAAGCAACCCGAACTAATGATGCCAAAGTTGTTGTGGATTTTGTTAAATCTCATATTTTTGCTAGGTTCGGGACACCAAAGGCTCTTATCAGTGATTGTGGTACACACTTTTGTAATAGAGTAGTGGAAACTCTACTAAAAAAATACAGGGTCACTCATCGCACTTCCACCGCATACCACCCTCAAACCAATGGATTGGCAGAAGTTTCAAATCGAGAAATCAAGTCTATTATGGAAAAAACCGTCAGTCCAAGCAGGAAGGATTGGGGCACAAGACTTGAAGATGCATTATGGGCCTACCGGATAACTTACAAGACCCCTATAGGTATGTCTCCTTGCCGTTTGATATTTGGAAAACCGTGTCACCTCCCTATGGAGCTAGAACATAGGGCGTACTAGGCTGTAAAACAATGTAACATGCGAATGGATGAGGTTGGTGAGCATAGAAAACTTCAATTACAAGAACTTGAGGAAATTCGAAGAGAAGCTTATGAGAGTACTAAAATCTACAAGGAAAAAACAAAGAATTTTCATGATCAAATGATTTCCCGAAAGAATTTTTCTGTAGGTCAAAAAGTACTACTTTATCATTCTCGATTGAAGTTGTTCTCTGGAAAACTACAGTCACGGTGGATTGGTCCTTTTGTTATCACTAACATATTTTCACATGGTGCAGTTGAGATCGCAAGTCTTGAAACCGATAAGAACTTCAAAGTCAATGGTCATCGCTTGAAACCTTTTTATGAAGGATTTCAAGTATGTAATATTGAAGAAACCAGTTTAACTCACCCCGAGTATTGCGATTAATTACAGGAATGTCTAGCCAAAGACGTTAAAGAAAGGCGCTTCATGGGAGGCAACCCATGTCAAAAAAAAAAAAAATTAATTTGTTTTAGTTTTGTTTTGATTTTAGTTTTGTTCTGATTCTTTCTTATGGATTAGCTGCAGCAAGGATACATATCATCAGATGACACTCTCTAGTGCTTAAGGGGAGAACTCCAAATACCAGGGAAGTACCAGTATTTCATTTCTCTTATTCTCTAATGTTCCTTGTGTTGTTAATTCCTCTTTAATTGTGCTAAATTAGGAACAGTGAGGACACTGTTCAAGCTAAGTGTGGGGGAGAGGATAATAAAATATAGATAATAGAGAATTGACTCATACTTTGAAACTTTGAATGTTTGTCCTTAAGCAATTTTAAGCCAAATTTTTTCAACATTATCATGAAATCTGGAGATTGTACTAAATGTTGTAATAAGCATCTACAAAATGTGAAATTGACTTGATTAAATGCTTTACTCACCTACCGCTGTGATTAGAATACTTGGTTAAAATTAAGTAGTGAAATCTTTAAGAAACAAATTTACCTTGTATTTAGCTTTAGAATTGGAAGTCTAAGAGTAAGTCGAGTCCCTAAGTGAAAAATAAACAAGTTTAATTCTAGGATATATTAGCTACTGTATACTCTTTGAAGTTGTTTGTGAAACAATCATAACACTTAGTGAAAAAAAAAAAATCAAGCATAGCCATTACTCCAATGATTCAACTAATTGAGTTAAGAGTATTCAAACTTGAATGTTAGAGTGAGGAAGAGTCCGTAGGGGTATCTCAAAACCCGGTCACTTGAGTGACAAGCTCGGGATGTGCCGACTCAATGAACTCACTATAACGATAAGGGCGAAAAAGGAGAAAGTTCATGAAAAGAAGTGGGTAAAAACCCGTTAAAATAGATGCTTGATTAAATCAAAAGAACATGAATGTAAACATTCATTGAATAAAACAAGACTTATAATAAAAAGGGAGAATATCTAGCAAAGAGTTGATACCATATGCTTTTACTTTATGCTGCAAGGATTATATGTTTGCTAATATCCCATGAAGTTTAATTGGGTGTTTTTTCCCTAGTGGATTAAGAATTTACTTTTGGAATAAAGATTCTTTTTCTAAACATGAGGATTAAAGTTTGTTTTGTTTAGATTAGCTATTGAATTTTGTCCATGGTAATTTGATCACATGAAACCAGTTTGGTTGAAGTAGTAGACATTAAAATTACAAGTCATGAATTACAAATGAATAGATGCTTGGAATGATGAAAAGAAAAGTTCGTATAATCTATGACGGATTTCTCAATTGATTTGATTCAATTGCTTGAGGACAAGCAAGAGTTTAAGTGTGGGGAATTTGATAGAGCCATTTTTATACTCAATCTTTATAGTATGAAGTGTGTTAATTTATTATAGATTTTATAGAAATCATAAGGAAATGGTACTTAATTCTATTATGGAGATAAATCAGGTTAAATGGAGTCAAGGGTGCTAATTCAAGTAAAATAGAGAAGTCATCTACAACTTGGATCAAAGACAAGGATTTACACCGCCAGAGGAAAGTACATGGGCGTGTAGTTGAAGTACACGGCCGTGTACTTAGTTTTGAAGCCACATGAAACTACGCGGTTGCAGTACATGACCGTATATCTGTCTTGAAGAATCTACGGGAAAATACACGGTTGAAGTACACGACCGTGTATCTGTTTAGAAGGAGGTACGTTTTGAAGCACGGCCATGGTGCAAACTGTGCTATACACTGCACAAGAAGGTGGAAATGTGGACTTCTAACAGAGAGAGACACGATTCATGATCTGGCCTTGGTGGAAACCGTGCTTGAAGCCGTGGTCGAAGCCGTGGTGGAAGTTGAAATGGAAGACGTGCCAAGGATGAGAAATTGTGGAACATCAACCAGAGGATGACACGGCTTGAGATCTGACCGTGGCATAAGCCGTGGCACACACTGATCACGGATGAAGACTTGTAGATTACCCACAGAGGAAGGCACGGCTTGACCCACGGCCGTGTGGTAGGGCGTGCTAGGCGGACGATTATTCACTTCTCGAGATTTACATCAAAAAGGAAAGATATTTTCGTATCTTGCTAGCTAAAGATCCTCTACCATCCCTTTAACAATATAAATAGAACTAACCCTAGAGGGTTAAAAGGATCTTGGATCATCTTGGAGACAAGAAGGAAGGAAGAAGGCAAAGCAAGAAGACCGGGAGCTGAGGCTTGTTATGTTTTTACTTTTAATTTTCGTTTTTATGATGAACATGCGTAGCTAAGTAGTTTTTCTAGCCAAAGGGTCATAGAAGTTTGATTCTCCACAAATTGTGAGATCTAATTGATTTGTATTTAATCTATTCTTTGTTTTTGGATATTCATATATCTTCTGAACGTCTTATCATTATTATCTTTGTTGATTGGTATGAATTAGAGCTCTTCTACTCAATTAGCAAGTTATTATATTGTCAACTAGCATGTCAAATCCGTAATTGTTTGATAGTTCTAGTCTCAGTGACACAATAACATGTTTGGTTATAAAATAGATGATCGAATTCATGTTATAGAGATGTGTGATCATATTTAAATAGGTTATCTTATAATCTACTGGCCTGAATTGGTAGTCTCTCTTGTTTTTAATGCTATTGATAGATTAAATCCTAAGAGCTTATTTAGGGTTGTCTAATCGATAAGAGAAGTAATCAAAGAGCTTGTTTTGGTTATCGAAGAAGTACGGAGAGATAGGTTATTAGAGCTTGTTAATAACCATAACCAGTTTATCTAGAAATAAGAATAGAAAACATTTGCATCGATGATCAATTCCTAGAATTAAATTATCTTGATTCCTTTGGCTAGGCTTTTATCAATATTCGATTTTATTATCTTATTTCAATATTATTTTGATTCACAAACCCACCCCCCCCCCCCCCCCCCCCCCCCCAATTTTTCTTTTCCTCTTTATTCGCTTTGAATAGAAATATATTTAACCAATCCCTGTGGATATGACCCTACTCACTACTATACGCAAATGATATCATTGTCTAGGAGTAGGTTTTTTGTTGGATTCGACACCCATCAATCGTTCTCTTCCCTCTTCATCTTTCTGTCCCAACACGCACCCCATGGATTTAGGGAGTATCGTGAGGTATAACAAATAGGGGTTTTCCTTGTTTTGGAACTATCAAGATTGGAGGATTCGTGAGATAGTCTTTAATCGTTCTGAATGCTGCTTCACATTCATCGTCCCATTCGACCATAGCATTCTTTTTTAGTAGAAATAGTAGATGGCATTTGTCTGTGAGTTGTGAGATGAAACGAGCTATGTAATTCAACCTTCCCAACAAACTTCTCACCTCTTTGATAGTACGTGGAGAGGGTAGTTCTAGTATGGTCTTTACCTTATCAGGGTCAATTTTAATGCCTTCTCGGCTTATGACAAACCTAACAACTTGCCTATTGTGACCTCAAAAGTGCACTTTTCTGGATTTAACTTGAGTTGAAACTTTCTCAATCGCTTGAACAATTTCCTCAAAATAACTGCATTGCTTTCTTCTGATGAAAGCCATGATGGGAGTCAAGCTAGAAGGTGGAATGTGGATCCTCTTGAAGTGCCACCTGGACTGATCACAAGAACTCGAGCGAAATGATTCAAAGAAGCACTTAACGGGTTGATAAAGGATATCCAAGAAGCCGGAAAAGATTGGAACAACCATGAGAATGAACTTACATTTTTACAAGTCATTCAAGGCGTTAACAAAGGAGGTCAAAGCATAGGAGATCAAAGTTGCCGGCCTTGACAACGCTGCCGGCTTTGAGCCAGCATTGCAATTAGAGCGCGACAGAGGGACTACGCTGCCCACTATGCTGCCGACGTATATACCCGGCATACATCCTACGCCGGCTACTATGTCGCCAGTGTACATTGCCTGTTTGTTATTTTTCCACAACTTTATTATGTTATGTCGTTTTGGGCTTTTTCCTTACAAGTTGTAAACCCTATTAATAGTTTCTAGGGTTGGAAAACAGAAGATAGAACTTACATACAACATTGATAAACATAATTTGAGAGCATTCCTCTCTTGGTTCTCCAAAGAACTTCTCTTGAACTTATCAGATCTCTTCCGTAGCGTTCAAACCAGACTTATCAATCGGTCTTTCATCCTGATTGTGGCGTCAACAAAATATACCAAGGTTCTTGCCTCATATATAGGCAACGGGTTACGGTTCCACTTTCGATTATTTGGCATCTTGGGTTGCAATTCCAAACGTATTGGTATAGGGTTTCGCTACACGTGGGCGTGGTTCGTATCAGTTTGGTATCAAAGCCTAGGTTTGTTAAACATCAGTTCGGTTTGAGAAAGGTAACATCAAAACCCTAACTCCAATCATTGATATCAGTCGTTCATATCAAGTTTCGTATTACCATCGCTTCATACTCAAGTCCATAGTGTTAATTGTTTCTTGAATAGTGTAGTTTCATTTTATCAATCTTGTTACAAAAAAAAAAAAGAGGAACAAAAACAAAAACAAAAAAAAAAGAAGAAAATTAACAAAAGATCAAAAACAAAAACAAAAAAAAAGAGGAAAATTCCAGCCCAAAGAGTTTGTTCTTGAATTCTACGGAAGAATTTGGTGTAGTTTGGATTAGTTCCAAGAGAATTGAGAAAATGGATTGGTGAGTTGATATCATCTCTGCTTGTGAGAATACACGAGTGATTATGGGATATCCTTATTTGATTGAAACACGTGAGGGAGCGAATCGTGATGTTTAATTCTATATATTTGTGTTAGTACTAACCTTTTATTATAGGAACTATGTCGAGACAAAATTCTCCTAAAGGTGAGAGGGAGAGGTTGATGCTAGGTTAGTAATTGAGGCATTGAGGAGTGAGATGAAGAGAATGTTTCAGGAGGGGATGGAACAAATTCATGAAACAGTGGAGCAGAAACTTGAGCAATCTAAGAGTGTCTTTCAAGGGCGTAAGAGGGAGAGTTTTTCTAAAAGAGGACAAATGGGTGGAGATGAAAATTCTGATGATGAGTTTGATGAACCTTCTATCGGGAGTTATAGAGGTTATGGTGGTAGGAATAGAGGAATTAGGGATTAGGAAGATAGAGGAGATAGGAATAGAGAGGATAATCAATTGAGTAGTATAAAGATGAAGATTCCTCCTTTCCAAGGAAAGAATGATCCCGAGGCATACTTAGAATGGGAGAAGAAGGTAGAGATGGTGTTTGATTGTCACAATTATAGTGGGAGAAAGAAAGTGAAGCTTGTTGCCATTGAGTTTTCAAATTATGCCATAGTGTGGTGGGATCAACTGATGTTGAATAGAAGAAGGAATGGCGAACCACCCATTGAGTCTTGGGAAGAGATGAAGAGGGTGATGAAGAAGCGGTTTGTTCCTACTTACTACTATCGCGAATTGCACAACAAATTGCAAACTCTTAAGCAGGGAAGCCGAAGTGTGGATGAGTATTTCAAGGAGATGGAGGTTACTATGATTAGAGCGAATGTTGAGGAGGATAGAGAGGCTACCATGGCTAGGTTTCTTACTGGGTTAAATAGAGAGATTCAAAATGTAGTAAAATTGCAGCATTATGTGGAATTGGAAGATATGGTCCACATGGCTATAAAGGTTGAGAACCAACACAAGAGGAAAGGTAGTAGCACTGCCCGGTTTCAACAGGGTGCGGGTTCATCTACTTGGAAGACTAACTATTGGAGGAAGGAAGAAAAGTCTTTACCCACCAAGCCAAAAGGAGAGCAGAAGCAAGGAGGATCTACTCCTAGTAATCAAGGTAAACCTGATTCTTCTACTCCTAGAAATCGTGACATTAAATGTTTTAAATGCCAAGGAAGAGGCCATATTGCTAGTTAATGTCCGAATAGACGTGTTATGATTTTGCGCGATGATGGTGAGTATGAGACTGAGGGGGATAGTGAAGATGATGATATGCCTCCATTGGAGGATGCTAGTGATGACGAGGAGCTTGCAGTAGGGAAGTTAGTGGCAGTAGTGAAGCAAGCTTTGAATGTGTAGGTGAAGGAAGAAGAGGAGGTGCAACGAGAGAATATCTTTCATACTAGATGTTATCTAGGTGACCATATTTGTAGTTTGATCATTAATGGAGGGAGTTGCACTAATGTAGTGAGTACTTTCATTGTTGAGAGGTTGGGGCTCAAGACCACTAAACACCCTAGCCTATATAAATTGCAGTGGCTAAATGATAGTGGCGAGACTAAGGTGAGTAAGCAAGCCTTAATTGCTTTTCGCATCGGTAGGTATGAGGATGAGGTGTTATGCGATGTAGTGTTGATGCAGGCTTGTCATGTGTTGTTGGGGAGGCCATGGCAATTTGATAGGAAGGTTGTTCATGATGGCTTTTCCAACAAGTATACACTTGTTCACCATGGCAAAAGCTATAATCTTAAACCCTTAACACCTAAACAGGTGTTTGAGGATCAGTTGCAGCTACAACAATCTTTTGCAAAATATAATGTGAGTGAAAAACAGAGGGAGAGTGAGAGAGTAAAAGACATAGAAAAGAAAAGGAACACAAAATTCAATACCAAAAGGAAAAAGAGAGGAAGGCTGGAAAGAGTGTGAGAGGCCAAGTTGAGGGGGATCAACTTTGGTGGTGAGTGAAAAGGAGAGTGCAGCCTTGCAAAAAGAAGAGTTGTGTGGTGAGAGCGAGTATAGTGAGAAGAGCGTTAGTGATGAAGCAACCTATGTTGTTGCTGGTTTTTAAAGAAACTTGTTTGCATACTAACGAACTTCTTAACTCTTTGCCTAGTGTGGTTGTGTCTATTTTGCAGGACTTTGAAGATATCTTCCCTAAAGAGATTTCAAAGGGGTTACCACCTATTCGTGGTATTGAGCACCAGATTGAACTTGTACCCAGAGCATCTATTCCAAACAAGTCAGCTTATAGGAGTAATCCAGAGGAGACAAAGGAACTTTAAAGGCAGGCTAATGACTTGATGGAGAAGGGGTACGTGAAAGAAAGCATGAGCCCATGTGCAGTGCCTGTGATTTTGGTGCCTAAGAAGGATGGGTCATGGAGAATGTGTGTTGATTGTCGAGCTATCAACAACATCACGGTAAAGTATCGTCATCCCATTCCTCGCTTAGATGACATGTTAGATGAGTTACATGGGCCTAGTGTCTTTTCCAAAATTGATTTGAAAAGCGGATATCATCAAATTAGAATGAAAGAAGGTGATGAATGGAAAACCGCATTTAAGACAAAATATGGATTATATGAGTGGTTAGTAATGCCTTTCGGTTTAACTAACGCACCTAGTACTTTCAT
This sequence comes from Laguncularia racemosa, assembly GCA_037954665.1. Taxonomy (NCBI): domain Eukaryota; kingdom Viridiplantae; phylum Streptophyta; class Magnoliopsida; order Myrtales; family Combretaceae; genus Laguncularia; species Laguncularia racemosa. The sequence continues at coordinate 3,176,230 of JBBMOL010000030.1, read as the reverse complement.
GAGACTTATGAACCATGTTTTGAGGACTTTTATTGGCAAATTTATGGTCGTCTATTTTGATGATATCCTCATTTATAGCAAGAGTTTGGAAGACCATATATCTCACTTGAGGGCTGTTTTGGAAGTGCTTCGAAAGGAGCAATTATATGTTAACCTCAAAAAGTGCACTTTTTGCACAGACAAACTTGTGTTTCTTGGTTTTATTGTTAGTGCACAGGGAATACAGGTTGATGAAGAGAAGATTCGTGCGATCCAAGAATGGCTTAGTCCAACTAATGTAAGTAATGTTTAGAGTTTCCATGGACTAGCGAGCTTTTATAGGAGGTTTGTGAAGGATTTTAGCACCATTGGAGCACCACTTACTGAAGTAATCAAGAAGAATGTGGGGTTCAATTGGGGAGAGCAACAAGAGAAAGCCTTTCAGACGCTTAAAAATAAGCTGACTCATGCGCCACTACTTGCTTTACCTGATTTCTCTAAAACTTTTGAGATTGAGTGTGATGCTTCAAGAATAGGTATTGGAGCAGTTCTCATGCAAGAAAGGAGACCAATTGCATTCTTTAGTGAGAAGCTAAGTGGGGCAACCTTGAACTACCCTACTTATGACAAGGAGTTATATGCATTGGTTCAAGCTTTGGAGACTTGGCAACACTATCTTTGGCCAAAAGAGTTCGTGATCCACACTTATCATGAATCCTTGAAGTACTTGAAGGGACAACATAAGCTGAACAAAAGACATGCTCGTTGGGTAGAGTTTATCGAAACATTTCCCTATGTCATCCACTACAAGCAAGGTAAAGAAAATGTTGTTGCTGATGCACTTTCTAGAAGGTATGCTCTTATCTCTACTCTTACTTCTAGACTGCTTGGTTTTGAGCATATTAAAGAATTGTATGCTGTTGACCGAGAATTTTGTGAAGAGTATGTTCGCTGTGAGAAGAGTGGTCATGGTAAATTTTATAAGCATGAGGGATTCTTGTTTAGGGAGAATAAACTTTGCATTCCCAATTGTTCTTTAAGAGAGTTATTAGTGAGGGAGTCTCATGGAGGAGGTTTAATGGGGCATTTTGGAGTAGCTAAAACTTTAGGGGTTTTGCAGGAACACTTCTATTGGCCTCACATAAAACGAGATGTCGAGAGGATTTGTGAGTGATGTGTCACTTGTAAGCAAGCAAAATCTAGGGTCCAACCTCATGGACTTTATACCCTACTTCCAATTCCTCATGAGCCTTGGGTAGACATTTCTATGGATTTTGTGTTAGGATTACCTAGGTTTAGGTATGGTCGAGACTCTATTTTTGTAGTCGTGGATAGGTTTTCTAAGATGGCACATTTCATTCCTTGCCACAAAATAGATGATGCTTGCCATATTGCTAATTTGTTCTTTAGGGAAGTTGTGAGATTGCATAGTATGCCTAAAACAATTGTATCGGATCGGGATGCTAAGTTCTTAAGCTACTTCTGGAAGACCCTGTGGGCTAAGTTAGGAACTAAGTTATTGTTCTCTACTACTTGTCATCCACAGACTGATGGTCAAACTGAGGTAGTAAATCGAACTTTATCTACTTTGTTAAGGGCTGTCATTAAAAAGAACATTAAGAGTTGGGAGGATTGTTTGCCTCATGTTGAATTTGCTTATAATCGCACAATGCATTATGCTACTAAGTTTACACCTTTTGAAATTGTGTATGGTTTTAATCCACTAACTCCTTTAGATTTATCACCTCTTCCTATTTCTGAGTATGTCAATCTAGATGGTCAGAAGAAAGGAGAGTTCATTAAACAACTCCATGAGAAGGCAAGGCTAAACATTGAGCGAAGAACAGAGCAGTATGTGAAACAAGCCAACAAGGGTCGTCGACAAGCTATCTTTGAACCTGGAGATTGGGTTTAGGTTCACATGCGCAAATAGCGGTTTCCTGTGCAACATCAATCTAAATTACTACCTAGAGGCAATAGACCATTTCAAATTCTTGAGCGCATCAACGATAATGCCTACAAGTTAGATTTGCCAAGTGAGTATCAAGTAAGTGCTACTTTTAATGTTACTGATCTGAGTCCTTTTGATGTAGGCGATGATTTGAGGACAAATCCCTTTCAAGAGGAGGGGAATGATGAAAGCCATGATGGGAGTCAAGCTAGAAGGTGGAATGTGGATCCTCTTGAAGTGCCACCTGGACCGATCACAAGAACTCGAGCGAAATGATTTAAAGAAGCACTTAACAAGTTGATAAAGGATATCCAAGAAGCCGGAAAAGATTGGAGCAACCATGAGAATGAACTTGCATTTGTACAAGTCATTCAAGGCGTTAACAAAGGAGGTAAAAGCATAGGAGATCAAAGTTGCCAGCCTTGACAACGCTAGCTTAAATGCTGTCGGCTTTGAGCTGGCATTGCAATTAGAGCACGACAGAGGGACTACGCCGCCCACTACGCCACTGGCGTATATACCCGGCGTACGTCCTACGCCGGCTACTATGCCGCTGGCGTACATTGCCTGTTTGTTATTTTTCCGCAACTTTATTATGTTATGTCATTTTGGGCTTTTTCCTTACGAGTTGTAAACCCTATTAATAGTTACTAGGGTTGCAAAACAGAAGATAGAACTTACATACAACATTGATAAACATAATTTGAGAGCATTCCTCTCTTGATTCTCCAAAGAACTTCTCTTGAACTTATCGGATCTCTTCTGTGGCGTTCAAACCAGACTTATCAATTAGTCTTTCATTCCGATTGTGGCGTTAACAGAATATACCAAAGTTCTTGCCTCATCTATAGGCAATGGGTCGCGGTTCCACTTTTGATTATTTGGCATCTTGGGTTGCAATTCCAAACGTATTGGTATAGGGTTTCGTCACACGTGGGCATGGTTCGTATCATCTTCTTCCTTAGATGTGGCTATCATATCGTCGACGTATACTTCGACTTCTCGATGCATCATGTCATGAAGTATCGCGACCATGGCTCTCGGATACGTTGCCCCAGCGTTTGTCAACCTAAAGGGCATGACTTTATAACAGAAAGTTCCCCATGTTTTGATAAATGTTGTTTTAGTTTTATCTTCTTTAGCTATTTTTATCTGATTATACCCTGAGAAACCGTCCATAAATGAGAAGAGATGGTTTCCTATGGTGTTGTGTACCAGGACATCGATGTGAGGTAGAGGGAAGTTGTCTTTCGGAGTAGCTTGGTTTAAATCTCGAAAGTCTACGCATACACGCACTTTTCCATGCATTTTTAAAACGGGGACTATATTCACTACCCATTTCGGATAGTCAGATACCTCAATGAACCCCACTTCTAATAGTTTTTTTACTTCCTCTTTAATCTTTAGTAAGATGTCAAGCCTAAATCTTCTCAATTTCTGTTTTTTAGGTTTGACATCTTCCCTTGTGGGAAGCTTGTGAACTACTATTGACTGGTCTAGTCCTAGCATGTTGCTATATGACCAGGAAAATACATCTGCATATTCAGTTAACAGCTCGACTATCTCGCATTTTTGCTTGGCACTCAAATTGGCCCCAATCTTGAGGTTTTTAGGTTTCTCAGTGCTTCCTAGATTTACTGTCTCCACTGGTTCATCAATTAAAATCCCACTTTGTTCATGTTTTTACTAATTTTCTTGTATTATTTCATAGTCAAGGACATCGCCTCCAACGGCTAACCCAATAGTATTGGAAACGATATCGGTGTTTTCATTACTTACCTGCGTGAAATGTCCCTAATGTTCGACGGTAGGGAATCTATGGGTAAAGTGAAACGAGAGTATGTATATATAAGCAAAAAAAAGGAATGAATTTATTGAATCGAAAAAATAACCACAATAGAAATTTGTTTAATAATTGTTTCCTATCCTTGAGCTGACCTAGTGCTATCAATAGGATAACAGAACCAATTGTTAAGAGTTACATGTTGCTTGGACATGTGAGAGGTTGGGCCTTCATCGCTAACGTCAATTTCGCTTATCCTTGGCTCTTGAATGGTAGTTGCTTACTTGAATGACTAATGGAGGGGTGGAAAGCGCATCTGAGTATCACTTGGCTTCTTTTTCCTTCTGCCTTTGATAAGTCTTGCTTGTGTCTCTTCCTAGGCTGTAGGAATGTACCCTAGTCTAAACATCCCTTGCTATCCCTCCTTAAACTGATGGCCCTCCTTGCTAGTTATTACATTCACCTCGTTGAATATTTAGAGATCAAAGTCTTCGAAATCGTCTTCCCCGATATAGGGTATGGCGGTTTCTTTATAGATGACATAGTCTTGCTCTCCTAGCACGGTGATGATCTGTCCATTTGCTATGAACTTGACTTTCTGATGTAGACTTGATGGTATGGCTCCAGCAGTGTGTATTCACGACCTTCCTAATAGTAGATTGAAAGACCTTGGAATGTTGAAGACTTAGAAGGATATGTAGAATATCTGTGGACCAATCTTTGCCGGCAAGTTGATTTCCCTTACTATTTCTCTCTTTGACCCAACGAAGGCCCTAACCACCGTTGAGCTTGGCTTCATGTTGATTGACTCCCAACAGGTCAAGGGTAGCTAAAGGGCATACGTTGAGAGAAGATCTATTGTCAATGAGTACTTTGGAGACGATTATGTCGTTGCATTTCACCATTATGAACAGTGGTTTAGTATGTTGGTCTCCATCTTCCCCCAGCTTTTCGAGAGAGAAAGATATCTAGTCCATAGTGAAGATCGAATCTGCCACATGGCTCAATTTTTCTATTGCGATGCCCTCTTGCACCTTGATCTATTTGAGCACCTTCAAGAGTGCTTCCCTATGAGGCTCAGATGTTGTGAAGAGGCCCATAAGTGATATCTGGGCAGGAACCTTGTTCAGTTGCTCCATGATCTTATATTTGCTTGCCTTGACCATATTTGTAAATGTAGAGAGCCCCTCTTCTTCCTCTTTATCTACCTCAGTGTTAGGCTCTTCGGTTGAGATTTTGTATTTAGGGTCATAAATTCTCCTAGAGCAGGTGATCCCTCCTATGATAGGAGGTCTCTCCTACTTGAGGGCCTGATAGTTAAATGTTGCCGCCTTATACCTCTTTGAGGGTATTGGGACATTGAATACATATCTCTTCTTTAGAATCTGCACCTTAGTAGATTGTCCCTCATAGCACTTTATGACTATCGGTTTTTGGTCTGATTTAATCATGTTCACGGACTTCTCCCTCTCCTTTGGTAGGTTGTCTTCTTTCTCAAACTCGGGTCCCCATCCACTAGGTGGCTCATACTCGATTGGTGTGAAAGAGTAATTTACCAAATACTCAAATCTCTTATGCGATTCGCCTAAGGTACCGACCATTGGGTCTCCAGCTAACCATCTCCTCTTGATCTATGATTTAGGGGTTTCATCTGAGACTTGGCGTAGATGATTTTCTCGCTGTACTATTGCTTTTTGCTATTTTAGGGACTCTTTAGAGTCCGGCTCTTCAGATGTGATCATATTGACAGTGGGCTTATGGTTGGGCAGCAGATTAGTGTTGACATTAGGCGTTGGTGTGTTAACAAAGTCCAATTGTACTATTCTGGTGTCAATCAGATCTTGAATCTTGTTTCGGAGCCTCCAGCATCTGTCTGTGGAATGCCCCTCCTAGCCCATATGATAATCACATTTGAGGCTTGAGTCAAAATTTATGGGCTTGTATCGGTCACTTGGGATCTCGAAATTGATCAAATTATCCGCTCATAGCCGAGCGAAGACCTGGCTGAGTGAGATCGGGATTGGGGTGAATTGTCTTAAGACCACGGTGGCCTGAGTGTGATTCATCGGCAACTACTGGATTAGGGCATTCGCGATCTGAAATGTCACATGGGTTCTAACCTTGTCCACTTTACCGGAGTTAACCGTTCTGACGGTGGACTCCTTGGCTTTATTACTCCCTAGGAGCCTCTTGGATGATGTGATTTTAGGAGGGTTCGATGTCGGGAGTCTTCCTGACGTGATGGCACTCTCGATTCAACACCCTACTGCCATTACTTCTACAAAGCTAGATGACGTTTAGCCCACCATATGTGAGAAGTAAGTCTTATCTAGAGTATTGACAAAGATGAATGTCAACTCCTTTTCAGAAATTGGGGTCGTTACCCTAGTAGCTTGAGCTCTCCAGCACTGAGCATACTCTTTGAAAGACTCAGTGTGTTTCTTTTAAAGACTTCCTAGGTCGATTACCGAAGGGGCAACTTCGATGTTGAATTTGTACTGGTCATAGAATGCCCAAGAAAGTCTCTCTTAGGTATTGACTTGGTTGAAGTTTAGGTGTGCATACCAAATGAGGGTAGGGCCTGTAAGGCTATCTTGGAAGGTCTGGATCATGAGCTGGTCATATTGGGCATACTTTCTCATCTTCCGTACATACAGCCTTGTATGCATCTTGGGGCATCCAGTGCCATCATATTTTTTGAATTCTAAGGTCTTGAACTTCTCTGGGTACACCTTCTCCCTATATATTGGTAAGCTAGTGATCTCTATTTGCTCAAAGCCGTCAGGCCCCTCTATTGTTTTCATCTTATCAACCAGCTATTAAAAAAGCTTTCTTTCCATCTCCTTTTGCCTATCCTCCATCTCCTTCTTTATGTCGCTCGAGGTTAGACCGGGGTTAACTCTCGGTTCATACTCGAAAGCTGGGTTGAGGTGGGAATTGATCTCCTCATATTCTGGAGGTTAACCCTCTACTGCTTGCCCCTTTCTGGCCCCTAAGTTTTCTTCCTAAGTCGGTTGGGTAGTGCGAAGGAGGCTAATACACTCAGTCAGGAGGTGGACTTGTGCAGCCAATTGCTGGACTGTTTTTTTTCAAAGGATACAATCCTAGGATCAGAGGCGGTATCAATGCTGGTGTTGTTGCGATTGTCGCTGTTGTTGCCACTGTTTGCCATTTTGGTCTTTGAGCAGGTACAGATTGGGCTCCTTGGAGGGTTTAGTTGTTTGGGAGCTATCTTTGATACCTGGCACACATTTTTCTTAGTTTGATGCATGTATGTAAATATGATGCATGTGTCACACATATGCTAAAATAAAGGGGCTAGCAATTGATTAATGATATAATACTAAAATTTTTATTTTTATTAATATTGAAAACTTGGAGTTAGATACTTGAAACATGAAAAAGAAAAATTACAATGCTAATCTATTTCCTAGTCCTCTTCTTCTTCTGCTGTGTAGGCGTCGATTTTCCGCTGTTGATAGCTTCCAAGGCCTTGTTCCTTTGATCAGACTCCTTAAATCTGCCCTTCCAGATATCCTTTTTGTAGTTTGCAGCTTTAAAGTATACCTCAATCCGGGCCCTGACTTGTTCCAAATAGGTTCTCAGCTCTGGGTTTACCTTGTTTGGCTCAGGTTGGGTGATATTTAGGACTCGGTATGCCTTTTCCCCTGTTTGATATAGCTGGTGGATCATGAAATCCTTGGTGGCTCGATGCTTGCCCACTTCGCCAACCAAGTCTCCGAGGTCTATGTTGGGGCTCTCGATTCGGGCTTCCTATAAGGCTTTGACTTCTGCTAGCTTGGCAAACTTCTCGGCTACCAGCAGATTTGGGTTTTGGTATTTGAACGTGATTGCTTCTAGAGATGGCCGATAAACTGTGTCTTGAATGGTACTAAAATGGCAGACCACTGAGTTTGGATGATAACCTATACTTCCACTGATACTGATTAGAGGAACAGCCTAAAGGTTTCTACAGGTTATGATGATTTTGTTGCAGCAATTCCATTTAGCTGTCCACAAGATGTCGTCGGCACTGAAACTCTTGAGCACTTCCACCCAACTATGGCTAGTAAGGTCGTCGGGCAGCTTTATCTTTTCTATGCATGAGTCCACAAGATCTACTTGTTGGGTTAAAGATTTCCGGACCAGGTTCAACCCAAAACATTTAAGGTGGCTCACAAACTAGATCAGGATGAGGTTGATATTTGAGCGAAGGATCCCGTGGCCCTTCCTTTTGACAAAGTTCAAGTTTCGAATCTGTTTAGCCAGTAGAGCCGGGATATAAGATTTCCCTTCCAAGAATTAAGGCACCAGCTCTACGATTCTGTAATGGACATAAAAGGTTCCGATGGGAAAAAGTATGGTAGCGAAGGCTGTCAGGATGAAAGCACTCACCCTCTTCTACTTGTAGCTCTTGGGGTCCTCGCATAATATGTCTTTCCTATCCCCGTCATCTTCTCAGGCTATGAATAAGGCTTCTAACTCATCCATTCGTATATAATATCCATTGCAGTTTGCCAAGGCCTGGTTGATTGCTGTTTTGCGAATACCTAGAAGTCTACTGAAAATATCGGTTGGCCTAGCCTCAAGATCTGGCACATATACCTCGCTGGTTAGTGATGGGGCTTGTAGAAGTTAGGTGTATTCTTCCAGAGTGGGAGTGATCTCATGTGATCTAATGAAGAGAGCTGCGGGCTCTATTTCCCATAGATAGAGGATAGCCCATATCAGAGGTAAGTTTATCTCCATCTTCATCAGTGAAAGTATGGGCCCTATCTTTTGTTAGATGAAGGCCTGCTCTTCGAGGTTGTACAGAGTAAACTAATGGTCCGGTACCAACTTTGGATCTAGAGGTTTGCAATCTTGGATCTCTTTGCAGAGGAGACGGTCGACTGTAGAACTAGCCATCTATTATAATAGGAATCTCCAATTATAAAAAGTTTTTACAAATGATGTTATTATAGGGAAATGTATCTAAACTCTAGGAATGGAACAAAAGTATTACATCATTAATCAATTACCAGCCCATGACTTCATGTATGCAAATAAGTGGGTTCTAATAGGTCCCTAAGCTTTATGGCCTCCCGCATTCTCGAAGAAATGGACCTCAGGCCATATTGAAGCATTCGGTGATGTAACCTAATCAGTCCTGAACGGTGATCATATCACTTTGCTCGAAACCTACACAATGGCCCCCTGTCTTAGGGTCCTAAAACGGCCCGGGTTTGACCGTATCTAATCATATGATTACATACATGCAGACTCAATGGTAGGAAAAAAAAATACATATACCCCTAATTTCATTAAATCCTTGAAAGGTTAGCAACAATATAACAATCAAAAGACTTTTTTGAAATGGTGATTTCAGAAGGTTCAAGTGGCTAGCCTACTATGGAGAGTCCCCAGTGGAGTTGCTATCTTGTTAAGTTTAATTTTTTTATTTTTGTTTATATTCCTAATCCGATTTATACTAGACCCTATGCTCATCTAATATAAGTCCTCTACTTAAACTAGGAATTTTGTTTTATTTTGGAGTTGCCATCCAACTAAAGTTGGGAAAGATTATTAAATTATGACTAATTGAGTAGATTAACTATAATTTAGACAACTAGTCAGCGAGATTTCCTCTTTTTGTCTTTGTGAAAAGAGGAAAGGGAAAACCAGAGTTTTTAGACTCGGAGGCTAACCTATTAAAACCTTAAAGTTACCACTTTATTCTTCTGAAACCTAAACCTTATCATAATGTCTTTTATTGTTATTTATTTTTGTTTTTATTTTTATTATTTTTGTTGTGTTTTTTTCTTATTGATTAAAAGCAACTTATTCTAATATGGAAAATGATCTTTTTATTCTTTTTAGGGTTGCCCCAAACGGGTGACTACGTACCTGCTATTCAGGATCAAACAAGCCGTAGTTCGCTTTTTATAAAAACTTTAGTGGGTTAGTTAATTTTACTTATGAAAATACCTTAGATTTACGTTTTTATCATTTTAATATTTTTTGGAAAAAAAAATCCAAACCTAAGCTTTATTATTTTATTTTTTGAAAAAAAATTAATTTAAGGAAAAACCAATTTTTTATTTATTTAAGAAAAGGATTTTTCTAAGTGATAAAAATTATTTTTGTTTCCTTATGATTAACCTACCTCTAATATCATTATTTTTTATATTTTATATATTTCTTTTTATTTTTTTATTTTTTTGTTTTGGTTATTATTTTATTATTATTATTTTTATTTTATAATTTTTATTATTTTATCTACCCTAAACTAAACGTAAAAATAAATAAACTAATCTAAAAAATTTATTTATTTATTTATTATGAATAAATAAATAACTAAATAAGTAAATATAATAAATAAATAAATAAATAATAAAAAAACAAAAAATCCAACTTACCTGGATCCAGATACAGTGCATGGGTCACATTAAACCATGTCGAGTCGGGTCGAATCAGGCCGAATCGGGCAGTGGTTGGAGATCATCACGGGTGGCATTCTGGCGTCCGTTTTTGTCGATCAAGGGGTGTTTCCAACATTTATGAGGATGAGGGACTCGATGGTGGTAGTGGATTTCTCCAAAAGCCTCTACAAGTGGTGGTTCGAAGAGGTGGTCAGCAGTTGTGGGTCGTGTGAACTTCGGCAGCTCCGATCTCTCTTATTTTCTCTCCTTTCTCTCTTCTGATTCATGCTTTGCCTCCCCACATCGTGCTTTATTTATAAGCACCAGAAATTGAGCTGGATAAGCTTGGATTTCCTCCAATTGGGATGAATTGGATTTGCAGTTAAAACCCTCCTCCGATTTACCTTTGATTCATGTAAATCTTGGATTTCGTTGTGATTTGATTTTATTTGGATAATGTATATCTTGTTTTAGTTAACGATTTAGTAGATTTGTGTAAAAAAATTGAATAAAAACGGCTAAATTCCGTTTCTTCTCCTCGCCGACGACGATATTGGACGAAGAAGAAGACCACGTGCCCGACGTGTGCGTCATGTCGTCCAATCGGCTGTTGACACATGTCCTAGGCGAGAAAAAAAATTTCAAAACACGGAATCTGCTTCCCCCGCATTTCGAACCCGTAACCTGACCCCTTCCCAATGCACATGGCCATGGTTCGGACTAGCTAAGCTAGCCCACTTACTCGTTTTTTTTTTTTTTTTATTTACGCAAATTGTATATATGCAATGTAATTTTTATTATTTTTGTATTATTTTGAAATTCCAAAAATTTGTAAAAATTATTTAACTCCTTTTCTTATTATTTTTACCATTATTTTCCAAAATTGATGTATTTTCCCTATTTATTTTATTTTTTGAATATTTTTCCTATTTTTGCTAAATTAGAAGAAAAATTGTAAAAAATGAAAAATTGAAAATTGACCATTATTAATTATTAGGGTAAAAAAATGGGGTGTTTACATATATATATATATATATAAAGAAATGTATATAAAAGTATAAATTGTAATACAATTAACACCATCATTAAAATGGGAATTAAATATAATAGATTTTTTGAATATAAATGTGTTAAACAAAAATGCAATAAATTCATAAATGTACCTTCAATGTAGATATTATTATTAAATTATATACTAGATATATATATATATATGTAATTTTCATATAGTGAATGATTTAACATATTTACTAAATAGTGACGCATTATGAAATACAAGAACGAAAAAGGAAAAAGAGGAGATGATAAGTAGATTTGACAAAATATATTATGGAAACACAATAATAATACCATAAAAAGAGGAATATGAAAAAGGTAAGTACTTTCAAAGCTTTATATTATAATATTATTTGATAAAAAATTTAAGGAAATGAATTAATGATACCATAAAATGTAGAACACTTAAAAAGTAAGAACTTCCAAAACTATTTATTATTATATGATTTGACAAATAAGGTTATGGAAATACATCAATAATACCATAAAAAAGATGGAATATAAAAAAAAAGTAAGGGCTTCCAAAACTATATATTATAATATGATATGAAATGATATGATTTGGTAGATAAAATTATGAAAATACATTAGTATACTACAAAAAAGAGGAATAGAAAAAACGTAAGGGCTTCCAAAATTATATATTATAATTATAATATGAAGTTTTCAAAACTTAAATATCATGGCACCAACTCAGCACAAACACAATAGAGATAAATAATTCCTAGCCTAGCTACAATTAGATCACATAATATCATACTAAGCTTGGCTCATTTTCTTTTTCTTTCTTTAATTAATTAGTATAAGCTTGATATCATCAATCAATTTTAATTCGAGTTCTAATTTTGTTTCCTACTCATAGGGGTTCTCATTGTTCTGTATGATTTAGTTTAGGGGTTGAACCAAACTGAATAGAATTGCACTAGACCTCATCGCATTTAAAATAGTTCATTCCAGTCCTTAATGAATTGAACTGCTTTTGATGATTTGAGTTCCAACCCAAACTAGTTCAAATGTGGTTCAATTTGTTTGGTTTGTTTAAAATGGCTTTTAAATACACCTAGTTCTAATTGATAATACTAATATGCATTAGAGTTTTCAACCAAACATTGATTAAGAAACATTACTCAAGAATTTAAATCATATAACATCATATTATGGTGACATTGCATCTTAAGTAATAATCAAGATGCATGAGTCTACTTGGAAGATGAGGGACAAAAGTGAAGGAAATGAGTAGATTGTGGAGGCTAGAGTGAGATGGGAGATGACAAAATAGAAAAGCTAAATAGGATTAAACTAAAATATCAATAGATTTAAAACAAAAAAAAGTCACTTATTTTTTTTCTTTTTTAGTAAGATGTGTTTCTATTCAATTTCAAGTGGTTGATTCAAATTGACCTCTTGAACCAAACCATAAACTGTTTAGACTATATCCAAATTGAATTGAGAACCAAATATAAAAGAATCACATTTTATGATTTAGTGTAGTTTCCTTTGGTTTGGTTTGGTTTGGTTTAATGAATAGTCTTACCTCCTCATTTAGGGGTCATAATCAAAGCTTACAGTTAAATCTTTTGTAGTGTTGTTACTACTTTCCTTTGATTTAGGTTTCGACCTACTCTAACCTTCGAATTGAGGAAAAGCAGCCTATAAGATCTACAAACACGAGCTATATGATTCTAGAGTTGTCTTTGGCATTTACAATTGAGCACTTAAATTAGAAACTGATTAAGAATTACAATAATAGCAAGTAAGAGTGTGAAACTGAGGAGGAGAGATTTTGGTCCCTTTTCTTGTAAACTAGCTATGTGTTTATATGAGCAGGTGTTATAAGATATTTATGGCAAGTGCATCTTTCTTAAAGATATCCATTCCTATCATGTAAAGACAAGGTGGAGTGAGTCTAAGGATATGATGTACGTTTCAAATTTATTCTAATTGAGCCTATCAAGGTTTATTTGACTCTATGATGGGCTTGTTGAGTTAGGCTTTAAGGCCCACAACTAGAAGGGACCCTACTATGGAGATAATAAGTATAACTTTTGTGAAATATTATTTAATTTAAATTTAAATAATGTAAAAGATAAATTTAATTTGTGTGTGTGTGTGTACATTAGATACATAGATTGATTGATTGATTGATACATACATACATACATACATACATACATACATACATACATACATATGTAGGTACGTATATACTTACATAAATAAAAATAGTGAAGCATCTTAGAAAATCATATAAAGTTTAAAGTAAACTAGTAATTCCACCATCGAACTATTTCTATTTGAGGTAGTTAACCTAACTTCCCTGTACATAGAAACCCTGGAGAATTATTGAAATCTCTCTCTCTTACACAAACAATTTAAGCTAATTATAATGAAAGAAATTTTGCTAATTAATCATAATGGTAGTAGTTCTGCATATTAGATAGATTATGATAAGATTTCTAGCAAGAGTTTGTAATAATTGATTTAAGGAAACCAAGATCATAGCAAAAAGGAAGAGTTTAGTGTTGATGATTACAAAAATGGTATGATAAACACTATTACCAATGGAGTAATTAAGTTAGTTTATCTTTAAGCCATTTCTAATTGTCAAAGATATTGTCGAAGGAAAATTCAAAAGAAAAAAAAAAGGAGTAATTACACAAGGAGGTTGCAATAATTGATTTCTTATGCATTTATATCATTCTCATCATGAGATAAGTGATCAAAACTAGTTAGATTTTACTTAATCTAAAGGGAAATAGTGAAAAATAACCATTTAGTCAAATAATCTTATCATTGGCAAAATAGGACTACAAGTTAGTAATTTAATCTTAAAAATTAAAAAATTTATGAATATCAAAATAAGTACTGAATAAATATGTCGAAAAGAAGGATTGTTCAATATATTATTTCTTTTTCATTCTTGTATACATATATTGATACAATTACATAATAAAAAGGACAAAAAATCTTATTCTAAGGAAGCTAAATAATAATCCTAATAAATGTGATTCCTATTCTAAGGAAACTAGATAATTAATATATAAAATTAACCACCTAAGTAGATCTAAGTAATCAATTCATACAATCTCTACAAGTATGACTTATGCAAATATATACACAACACAAGCCAGCACCCTCCTCAAATTGAAGAATAAGTATGATTGTACTATCAACTCATTACTTGATGGTAATAGAGAAGAAGTGGAATAACTATTCTCAAAACACTTCTTATTACCTTATTTACTTAGAAATTAATTTGAGAATTTTTAGTTCCCATGACTTTTCAATTCCATCTCTGTAGGGAATAATTATTATAATCTATATGATAAAATCTTTTATTGCCTCTCTATAAGAAGTAAAAAGTTCAAGTAATTAGACAACAATACCACCAATTAATAATGGAAGAAAATTACTTTTGGTTATTTCCCATGAAAACCAAATAGGAGCTTGTTATATTCTTAATCTATTGCTGCAATTAATGAGGTGAAGTATACACTGAAACAAGTATTTCTATTAACAAAAATTTAAATGAACCAAATGGTGGAATATAAATGTCTAATCTATTATTGGTAATAGTTATTGTTAAAGTATAACTTTTCTATTATCTATCTATTCTTTTTTAGAAAGTAAATGTGCTATAAGTCTTACTTTCTAGCTAAACAAGCTCTTTTAGTTTAGTTGTTGATTAAGGTATTTATAATCTTTTGAAATAAATGAATTGTGCTATTTTGATATTCTAATACTTGAGAGTTTATAGAAATTATTAAATATTCATGGTATTTAGTAGTTCAAGCCTTATGTATTTATACTTAAGTGTAAATACATGGTAAAGTGGTCACATTCCATGTGTAAGGATGCCACCGAGTAGGTCATTACAAGATACTTGACTAACTCGACCTAATAAAAACTTTATAGGGTTTTTGGATAGGTTCTGGGAGTGGTTTTAAAATCTTATAGGGTATCGAATTGAGTTTTGGGATTTATAAAAACTCGATGGAAAACTCAATACTGATGAATATATATATATATATATATATATATATATAGTCTACATATTACTATAGACTATACTATACATAAGTAAATAAAAATTATAATTCATTAAATATTATATTTTGAAAAGAAGCCCTATCTCACTCTCACTTTTCACTTCCACTCTTTTGTCTCTAATTGGAAAATTTTATTTTATGGCGTGGTGAGTTGGGTCCAATCATTAATGGGTTTAAGAAAACCCTATTAGATAGATTATTGTAAACACCCCATTTTTGTCCCCTAATTATTAATGTTTCTTTTTTCAGATATGAAGGAAAAATAAATAATAAAAATGAAATAAATAAGAATAATACACCAATAATAGAAAATAAAGGTAAAAATAAAAATAAAATATATTGAGGGATTTTTATTAAATTTTAGAATTTTAAAATAAATAAAATTAACAAATATTGACGTGCTTATATACAATTTGTGTGTAAGATAAAATTGAGAAATGACCTACCCTAGCTAGCCCCCCATGTGCCTTAAAAAATCAAAAGAGAGCCAAAGGTCATGCGTTCGAAGTCCCAGGTTTCATTTCGAATTCATTTTTTTTTTCGGTCGAGAAAGGGATGCCACATAGCAGTGTGTGATTAGCTAAGAGAAATCATGTGCCTTGCACATGATCATCTCCTTCCTCAAAAACGGACGTTCAAATAACGTGTGGAGGAGGAACAAAATTGGATGAAGATGAATCAACCTTGATGTAAGCCACTTTAACAAATTGATAAACACTTATATACATTAAAGATCAACATCAACAAGGATTAAAAAACAAACCGTTTCAAAGAGATAAAATTTGAGTTTATCCAAATTCAAATTCGGATCTTTCCAACACTTATCTAATTCATTCATGGACTCTTATAAATGGACAGAAGCATCTCGACTTCAGGGGAACAATCAAAATTGTTGAAATTGCGACCATCTTCTTCAAGCACCCCCTTTCTCTCTCTAGAAACTCCATAACCACCCTCTACATTCTCTCTAGGATTAGGAGCTCTATACATAAAATTGAGTCACGAATATGATATTCGTAAGTTTCTGAGGGTTCCTAGCTTTAGAAAAAGAGCATCTTTTGCATCAATTTGATTGAAGAGGAAAAATTTGTGAAACCCGTCTCTGGCCGCCATTAGTGTTTTTGCACTGGCACCCCTAGACGACTTAGGCACGAATTGCTACCACAATCGGGTTTCTCATTCTAGTAAAGCCCAAGCCTATGCTTTCCCATGCTCTAATAACCACCAAAGATACCGGCTGATGACGACTCTAGCTACTGCATACACTCACAACCCCAACCCGATCTCGATTCGACCACAACTTGTGTCCAAGTTAGTAAGATTTTTTCATTTTTTTTGTTATTATTTAATTATTTATTATTATTAGTTTTTACTACTAAATAAAAAATAACAACAAAATAAAGTAAAAACATAATAATAAAAATGATAATAAAAAATGATGAAAATGTATGTTTTTAGGAATATGTTAATAAAACTAGGTTTAGAATTTTCTAAATATATATATATATATGTAATTAAAATAATAATATAAAAATTAATAAATAAAATAATAATAATAAATTAAAAACTAATAAAAACTAATATTTTATCACTTAGAAAATTTCTTTTATAAAAAAACTAATAAATAAATGAATAAATAATAATTATTGATTTCAAAATTAGATGTTTTAGTTTTTTTTAAATTAAGAAATAAAGCATAGGCTTAGAAATTTCTTTAAATAAATTTAAATGGTAAAACCTGACATATTTTTGTAATTAAAATTAATTAATCCACTAAAGTTTTATGAAAGCAAACTATGGCCTGTTTGATCTCGAATAGCAGGTATGTAGGCACCCTTATGAGGCAATTCTAAAAAAATAAAAAAAATAAAAACATATTTTTAAATCATTATTAGTATCATAGTTACATCATTTTTTTTTTCTAATATTTTCTTCTTATGCTAAAAAAGGGTATCATAACATAAATACATAATTCAGATTTTAAAAGGATAAGGTGGTAACTTTAGGGTTTTAATAGGACTACCCTCGAGTCAAGAATCTCTGGTTTTTCTTTCTTCTTCTTTTTTTTTTTTTAAATGAGATTTCATCGACTAGTTGTTTAGATTAGAATTAATCCGCTCAGTTAATTCTAATTAAATAATTTTTCCCAACTCTAATTGGGTGGCGACTCCAAATAAATAATAAAATTCCTAGTTCAAGTCGAGGATTTATATTGGATGAGCATATGATCTAATATGAATCAAATTAGGAAGACAATATAAAACTTTTAATTTAGACTTGATAGAATGATGACTCCACTAGGGACTTTTAGTGGACTAGCCACCTAAACTTTCCAAAATCATTATTTTTAGATATCTTTAATTAGCTTTGATGTTGTGAAATATTGTTTGCATTAATGTTTGTATCTATTCATGATCCAAGGATTAGTTCTTTTTATTTCTATTGAGTTTTCATGCATGCAATTGTGTGATTAGATGCAGTCAGACTTAGGCCATCTTTGGACCCTAGGACGGGGAACCATTGTGTAAGTTCTAGGTAAAGTGAAATAATCACTGCGTGAAGCCGATTAGGCTACCCCACCTAATGCTTTGATGTGGCTTGAGATCCATTTCTTCGAGAATGAGGAAGGCCATAGAGCTTGGGGACCTTTAAAACCCACCTTCTTTGCATACATGAAATCATGGGCCGGTAAATGATTAATGATGTAATTTCCTCCTTTGGAGTTCAGATGTAGTCATTTGTAAAGGGACTAATTTCTTATGATGTTTTGTAAGATATTTTTTGTAATTAGAAATTTTTATTGTAATCCTGCTAGATGGCTAGTGCTGTAATTGATCGCCTCCTTTGCAAGGAAATCTGGATTTGTAAGCCTTTAGATCCAAAGCTAATACTGGACCATTAGTTCACTTTATATAGCCTTGAGGAACAGACCTTCATACAGGGCAAGATATGGCCTATCCTCTCACTAATGAAAATGGACGTTAACTTACCTTTGATTTGTGCCATATCACACCTCTAGGAAATTGAGCCTACGGCTTTCTTTATTGGGCCACATGAGATCACGCCAAACCTAGAAGCTAGGCTAGCAGGTATTTTCAGTAGGTTTCTGGGAGTTTGCAAGGCAATGATTAACCAGGCATTGGAAAGCAGCAATGGGTATTGCCTTCGAATGGATGAATTGGAAGCTTGGTTTATGGCTCGATGTGATGATGGGAGAAAGAAAGACATCTTATGTGGAGATCCCAAGAGCAATAGATAAAGACGAGTGTATGCTTTCATCTTAACAACATTTGCAACCATCCTCTTTCCTACCGGGATTTTCCACATTCATTATAGAGTTACGAAATTGGTATTCTAGTTCTTGGAAGGGAAATCTTACATCCCAGCCCTACTAGCTGAGTAGATTTGAAACCTAAATTTCGTGAAGAAGAAGGGTCATGGAATTCTCTGCTCGAACATCAATCTCATCCTAATTTGGTTTGTGAGCCATTTCACGTGTTTTTGGCTTAAAATGGTTAGGAAATCATTAGCCCTTCAAGTAGATCTCATAGATTCTTACATAGACAGGATGAAGTTGCCAGACGATCTTTCCAGCCACAGTTGGGTGAAAGTGCTCAAAGCTTTTAGTGCTAATGATATTGTGTAGATCGCTAGGTGGAGCTGCTGCAATAAGGTTATTCTAATGTGTAGGAACTTTCAAGCTATTCCAATGATCGGGCTTAATGGGTGCACGGGCTATCATCCAAATTCAATAGTTTGTCAGTTCGGCACTATTCAAGACATAGTTTATAAACCATCATTAGAAAGAATCATGCTTGAATACCAAGACTCGAGCATGTTATTGGCTTTGAAAATTGCCAAGTTAGTAGAGGTCAAAGCCCTATGGGAAGCCCGGATTAAGAGTCCCAATATAGACCTTAAAGATCTGGATGGGGAAGTAGGCAAACACTGAGCTATTAGAGATTTTGTGATCAACCAGCTATTTCAGACAAGAGAGAGGGTGTATTGAGTGCTAGATGTCACCCAGCCTACGCCAAACAACCCAATTATAGAAATAAAAACCTATATGGAATAGATCAGGGCTCAAATGGAGGTCTATTTTGAGATCGTAGACAATAAGAGGGATGTATGGAAGAGTAGATTCAAGGAATCTAACTAGAGAAACAAAGCATTGGAAGCCCAATTAAAGAAGACTCAAGCGAAGGTTAAAGCATTAGAAGCTATCATCAATGGGGAGTTAACACCTGCATAGCCGAAGAAAAAGTAGCATAGAAATTGGGAATTTAGATGATAGCATTTTCTTTTCTCTTATGTTTTCAATAAAAGAGCTGAACTCCAAGTTTGCAATATTAATAAAATTTTAGTATTATTACATCATTAATCAAATGCTGGTCCTTTACTCATAAACGCACATCAGCTAAATGAATGCTTACCAAGTATGAAAAATAGCTCCTAAATAACTAAACCCTCTGAGGAGTCCAATTAACACCCACTCTAAAACTAAAATGGCTAGCAGTAGCAACAACAACAATGACCACAATGACAACACCGGCACAAATGCTGCCTTATATCCAAGGATCGTATCCCTAGAATAAATAGTCTAACAATTGGTCGTATAAGTCTGCCTCTTGACTGAAAACATTGACCTCCTTTGTACCACCTAGCTTACTCATGAGGAGCATTCAAGAGCTCAAAGAGGAAAAGCAGTGGAGAATCAACCACCAGAATATGAGGAAATCAACTCCCGACTCAACCCTGCATTCGAATATGAACCGAAAATCAACCTCAGTCTAACCTTGAATGACATAAAAAGGGAAATGGAAGATAGACAAAAAGAAATAGAAAGGAAAATTTTCCAACAGTTGATTAACAAGATGAAGACTTTGGAAGGACATGACAGTTTTGAGCAAACTGATATTACCGATCTATTAGTATATGGGGAAGAGACCTATCTAGAAAAATTCAAAGTCTCAAAATTCAAAAAATAGAATGGTACTGGATGTCCTAAGATGAATACAAGACTATACGTACGAAAAATGAGTAAATATGCACAATATGACCAACTCATGGTCCAAATCTTCCAGGATAGCCTCATGAGCCCTACTCTCATATGGTATGCACAATTAGATCTCAACCAAGTCAACACATGGGATAAACTGGCTTGTAGATTTTACAAGCAATATAAGTTCAACATTAAAGTCACCCTTTCAGTACTGGATCTAGGAAGCCTTCGGAAGAGGCACAACGAGTCCTTCAAAGAATATGTCCAACATTGGAGGGCTTAAGCTGCCAGGGTTTCAACTCCAATTTCAGAGAAGGAGTTGACATTCATGTTCGTTAACACACTGGAAAAGACTTATTTCACACATCTAGTAAGGTAGACATCATCCAGCTTTGTGGAGTTAGTAGCAGCAGGGTGCTAGATAGAGAATGCCATTACATCTAGAAAGCTCCAAATTGTCGACTCTCTCAGAATTGCATCATCTCTAAGGCTTATAGGGAATAACAAAGCCAAAGAGTCTACCGTCAGTACGGTTAACTCAAGCAGGGTTGATAGATTTGGGTCTCATGTAACCTTCTAAGCAACAAACACCCTAATCTAGCAATCACCGATGAATCACACCCAAACTACGAGAGCTGCAAGACAGTTCACTCCAATACCTACCCTGCTTAACTAGGTTTTTGCTTGATTATGAGTGGACAATTTGATCCGTTTTGAGATCCCCAACGATCAACACAAGCCGAGGAATTTTGATCCTAATCTCAAATATAAGTATCACATGGGATAAGAGGGACATTCCACTGACAGATGTTAGAGACTCCGGAATAAAATCCAGGATTTAATCGATGCAAGGATAGTACGGTTGGATTTTGTCAATGCACCAGCACCAAATGTCAACAACAATCCCCTGCCCAACCATAAGCCTACAATTAACATGATCACATTTGAAGGGCCGGAGCCCAAATCTAAAAAGCCCCCAAAACCAGCAAAGCCAACAACATAGCGAGTAAGCTGCCCACACAAAGTTTTGAATGAAGCCCCTAAATCATAAATAAGGAAGAGGTGGTTGGTAGGAGATCCAACGGTTGACACTCTAGGCAAATCATTCAGGAAGTTTGAATATCTAGCAGATTATTCATTCACCCCAATAGCTTATGGGTCACTTAGTGGGTGGGGGCCTGAATTCGAGGAGGAAGATAACTTACCAAGAGAGAAAAATGAGTCCGAAAACATGATCAGATCAAACTCAAAGCCGATAGTTATAAAATGTTATGAAGGGCAAGAAATGGAAGTAAAGGTCTTAAAGAAAAAATATGTATTCAATGTCCTAATACCCTCAGAAAGGTATAAAGCAGCACCGTTTAACTATCAGGCCATTAATCAAGAGAAATCTTCTATTATAGGGGGAATCACCTATTCGGGAAGGATTTATTGTCCTAAAAACGGGACCTCCATTGAAGAGCCTATCGCCGAGTTAGAAAGGAAGAGGAAGAGGGGCTCCTTACATTCACAAAAATGATTAAATCAAGTGAGTACAAGATCATGGAACAGCTCAATAAATTTCTAGCCCAAATATCACTCATGGGCCTCTTCACGACATTTGAGCCTCACTAAGAAGCACTCTTCAAAGTGCTCAAACAAGTCAGGGTACCGAAAGGCATCGTAATAGAAAAACTAAGCCACGCTACGGATTCAATCTTCACCATGGATTAAATATCTTTCTCACCTGAAGAATAAGGAGAAGACAGAGACCAACACATAAAACCACTTTTCATAGTGGTAAAATGTAATGACACGATAGTCTCTCGGGTCCTCATAGACAATGGATCTTCTCTTAATGTGTGCCCTTTAGCCACCCTTGATCTGTTAGGAGTTGATATGAGCAATATCAAGCTAAGTGCAACAGTGATAAGAGCTTTTGACAGTTCTAAGAGGGAGATAGTAGGGGAAATTAGCTTGCCAGTAAAGATCAGCCCACAAGTGTTTAATATTTCATTCCAAGTCCTCGACATACTAAGGTCCTTCAATCTGCTACTAGGAAGACCATGGATACATACTGTGAGAGCCATACCTTTGAGCCTCTACTAAAAGGTCAAATTCATAGCAAATGGCCAAATAATCATTGTACTAGGTGAACAAGACTATGTTATTTATAAAGAAACAGCTATACCCAACATTGGGGAGGACAACCTTGAGAACTTAGGGCTCCAAATATTTGATGAAGTAGGCATGGTCATGAGCAAAGTGAAGCATCGGTTTAAAGAGGGGCAACAAGGGACGTTTGGGTTAGGGTACGTTCCTGCCTTGAGAGAAGAAACTTAGGCAAAATATATCAGAGGCAAGGAAGAAAGAAGCTAAATGACACTAAGATGAATTTTTAACCCCTTCAATAATCTTTTTTTTTTTTTGGCTAGCTAGCACCCAAAAGCTGGGAATAATCTAAGCTGATATCAACGATGAGGACTTGGTAGAGGCTTCTACCTATCACATGTCTAGTCAACATGCAGCTCTTAATAACTGGTTTTCCTATCCTCTGAATAGCACTAGGTTTGCTTGAGAATAGGAAACAATCATAGTTGAATTTCGTTAAGTTTATTAATCCATCATTGTTTAATAAAATTCTTCAATAAATATCAATAAAATTGCAAGTTATTTCTTTCCTTTACTTATACACTCTCACCTCACTTTCCTATAGATTCGATTCTTTTGAACATCATAGACATCTCGCGCAAGTAAGTAATGAAAATGTTGATATTGTTTCCAACACTGCTGGGTCAGCCATTGGAAGTGATATTATTAACCACGAAGCGGTATAAGAGAGTTAGCAAAAACATGAACAAGGTAAAATCTTGATTGACGAGCAAATAGAGATAGTTAACCTAGGAACCGAAGAACAGCCCAAAAACCTTAAAATTGGAGCTAATCTAAATGACGAGCAAAAGTGTGAGATAACTGAGCTATTGATTGAATATGTGAATGTATTCACTTAGTCATATGGCGACATGCCAAGACTTGACTAGTCAATAGTAGTTCACAAGCTACCTACAAGAGAAGATGTTAAACCTAAAAAACAAAAATTGAGAAGATTTGAGCCTGACATCTTATTAAAAATTAAAGAGGAGGTCAAGAAACTATTGGAAGTTGGGTTCATCGAGATATTAGACTATCCAGAATGGGTAGCAAACATAGTCCCTGTGTTTGAAGAAGAATGGAAGAGTATGAGTATGCGTAGACTTCCAGGATTTGAATCAAGCTATGCCTAAAGACAAGTTTCCTCTACCTCACATAGATGTCTTGGTAGATAATACCGCAAGAAATCATCTCTTCTCATTTATAGATGGTTTCTCATGATATAATCAGATAAAAATGGCGGACGAAGATAAAACCAAGATGACCTTTATCACAACTTGGGGTATTTTCTGCTATAAAGTCATGCCTTTCGGTTTGAAGAATGCTGGAGCAATGTATCAAAGAGCAATGGTCGTGATACTTCATGACATGATGCATTGAGAAGTCGAGGTATACATTGACGACATGATAGCTAAATCTAAAAAAGAAGAAAGCCATGTGGTTATCTTAAGGAAATTATTCGTATGATTGAGAAAGTTTCAGTTGAAATTAAACCTAGAGAAATGTACTTTTGGGGTCACGTCCGGCAAGCTATTAGGGTTTATCATAAGTCGAGAAGGTATTAAAATTGACCTTGATAAAGTAAAGGCCATATTGGAAATGCCATCTCCACATACCATCAAGGAGGTAAGAGGTCTATTAGAAAGGTTGAACTACATAACCTGGTTCATCTCACAACTCATGGATAAGTGTTGTCGGCTATTTCGTCTACTAGGAAAGAACGCCACAGTAGAATGGGATGATGAATGCGAAGAGGTGTTAAAAAAGATCAAGGATTACCTTATGAATCCCCTAGTCTTAGTAGTCCTAAAACAAGGAAAACCCTTATTTTTGTACCTCACGATACTCCCTGAATCCATGGGGTGTATGCTAAGGCAAAAGGATAAAAAAGGAAGGGAACGACCCATATATTACCTAAGTAAAAAATTCATGGAAGGGGAACAAAAGTATTCCGAAATAGAAAGGACCTGCTGCGCATTAGTTTGGGTCATGCATCATTTGAGGTAGTACACTCTCTACTATCCCATTGAGTTACTAACGAAACACGATCCTTTAAAATACTTAGCAGAGAAGCTTGTTTTGTTAGGAAGAATCTCCAAATGGTAAATACTCCTATCAGAATTTAATTTCATATACGTAAGTCAAAATTCAATGAAAGGGCAATCGTTGGTAGATCAGTCAGTGGAATACCTGATTGAGGGAGATTTCCAAGAATCGTAAGCTTAATTCCCATATGAAAATATACTAATGGCAGAGGTTGAGCCAGAAGAAGAGTCTAGGATAGAGAAAGATCCTAAATGGAAGATGTTTTCTGATGAAGCTGCCAATGTATTTGGTTATGGAATTAGGGTAGTGTTGATATCACCAGAAGGAATACAATTTTCTTTAGTAACGAGACTCACATTTCCATATACTAATAATATTGTAGAATATGAGGCATGTATCCTCGATCTCAAAATGGCTTGCCATATGGAAATTCGTAAATTGGATGTATACGGAGACTCCTCACTCATCATATTACAAACATGAGGGGAGTATAAAATTAAGGACCTTAAACTGGTGCCATATCATCAACACTTGATAAAGCTGATAAACGAATTCATGGTAGTCACCTTCACATACATCTTGAGGACTCAAAATTAGTTCGTAGATGCCTTCGCTACACTAGCATCTATGATTCAAATAACGGGAGGAGCCGAAGTCCAACCATTGAAAATAGATATTGAAGATAGGCCCGCCTATTGTTTGGTAATAAAAAAAACACAAGATGCCAAGCCCTGGTACTATGATATCAAAACTTTCCTCTAAGAAAGCAAGTACCTTGAAATGGCTAGTAAAAATGACCAAAGAACACTTAGAAGATTAGCAAGCCATTTTTTATTAAGTGGGTTTGTGCTTTATAGAAGATCATTTGACACCACATTGTTGAGATGTGTGGACAAAAGAGAGGCAGGCAAACTGATGAAAGAAGTGCATGAAGGAGTATGTGGACCTCATATGAATAAACACATGCTTACTCGAAAAATCATGAGGATGGGTTACTATTGGTTGACAATGGAATCAAATTATATCAAATATGTTAAGCACTATCACTTGTGCCAAGTTTATGCTAACAAAATAAATGTTCCACCTAAAGAACTTCATTCAATATCCGCACCATAGCCATTCTCTATGTAGGGAATTGACATTATCGGGCCAATCTCCCCAAAGGTATCTAATGGTCATAGATTCATACTGGTAGCCATCGATTATTTCGCTAAGTGGGTAGAAGCCTCATCATATGCTAGTGTCACTAAAGGAGTAATAGTCTGGTTCATGAAGAAAGACATTATAGCTTGATACGAAGTTCCTGAATTAATCATCACCGATAATGGCACCAACCTCAACAACAAATTGATGACAGAGTTGTGTAAACAATTCAAGATAAACCATAGAAACTCAACTCCATACCAACCTTAAATGAATGGAGCAATAGAAGCAGCTAACAAGAACATCAAGAGAATTGTTGAGAAAATGACCATTACTTATAAAGATTGGCACGAGATGTTATCATTTGCCCCCATGGCCTATAGGACCTCAAATCGAACATCTACTAGAGTTACTCCATATTCTTTGGTATATGGTATCAAGGCAATATTGACAATTGAAGTCGAAATAGCGTCCTTTAGGGTTTTATCAGAGGCATAGTTGGATGAATCTGAGTGGGTAAAAAAAAGGATTGATTAGCTAAACTTGATTGACGAAAAAAGACTCACAGCACTGTGTCATGGTCAATGCTACCAAAAAAGAATGGCTCGAGCATTCAACAAGAGAATAAAGCCTCGACATTTTAAAGAGGGGGATTTGGTATTAAGAAAGGTGCTCCCAAATGCACAAGATTCAAGGAGCAAGTTTACCCCAAATTATGAGGGTCCATATGTTATAAAAAGAGTGTTATCAAGAGGGGCCTTAATATTAGCCCAAATGGATGGTCCAGAGTTGAGAGACCCCATTAATGCGGATGTGGTTAAGATGTACTATCCCTAGGCAAGAATAATGAAAATTTGCTAAAATTCATAAATGCCAACAATTATTACAATTTCGCAGTTTTGATTTTCATTCTCCTACAAGCAAAGTTGATGTCCTTGAATGGTCAATTGTCCTAACCAATTGTCATCAAACAAACTCTTATATCATTTTTTTATATATACACTACCTATTGCCCCATCACACATGCAAGAAATAATAAATAATGAACAATGAAGGGATGATAAAACTTAATGGAATTTTGTATAATTCTACCTATTTTGAACATTAGATCTGGTATATTCACAAGATAACTCCACAATCATAATAGCTAGACCTGCGAAAAGAAATACATTAAGACTTTCTACCTTACTGAAAGCAAAAGTAAGTAGAGAAGGATTAGATTATCATGAGAGTTCAGTTGTTTGGTTGTTATCTGCGACAATCAGGTAAGCATTTAAAGTAAGTAATCATTCATCATGAGTCACATTTTCTATTTAAATTGGCTAGTCTAAAAGACGCCTCTCATTATCATTTGATCAGCTCACAAAAAGCATTTCTTAGGGATGACAAGTAACTAAGATGTATCCAGATATCATTCAAAAGATATCTCCCACTATCAATTAGTTAGCTCACGATGGGGCACTTTCCTAAATATCCTTAATTGCTAATCTTATGAGACGCTTTCTATCATCTCTATCATCAATCAATTGGCTTATAAGAGCACTTTTCTAGGTTGCTAGTCTTGTAAGACGCTTCCTATTATCAATTAGCTAGCTCGTAAGAGCACTTTCCTAAACAATCTTTTTTTTTATAAGGTCCCTAGTTTAGTGAAATGCTTCTTATCATCAATTAGTCAGCTCGTAAGAGCACTTTTCTAGAAAACCTCTTTTTTAAGGTTATTAGTCTTATAAGACACTTCTTATTATCAGTTAGTTAGCTCAAAAGAGCGCTTTCCTAAATAATCTCTTCTTCTAGGTTGCTAGTTTGGTGAGATGTTTCTTGTCTAAGAGCACTCCCCAAGGAATATTAATCATCATAAAATAACTATCTTCTTTTGCAACATGGGATTGTTAGCTCGTGGAGCATTTTCCTTACCTAAACTTTTAGTCAGACAACTCCCTAGTAGAGCCAGGTTTGGATAGCTAGCTGATTATAGTATTATCTATCCTTTCTACTAAGCAAAAATGGTGTCTTTGTTGTCTTTGTAGTTAAGTTTTTCAAACTTTACCACAAAGAGGAGCAGTTGTAAACACCCCATTTTTGTTCACTAATTATTAATTTTGTTTTCAAATATGAAGGAAAAATAAATAATAAAAATGAAATAAATAAGAATAATACACCAATAATAGAAAATAAAGGTAAAAATTACAATAAAATATATTTAGGGATTTTTATTAAATTTTAGAATTTCAAAATAATATAAAATTAACAAATATTGCTGTGATTATATACAATTTGCTTGTAAGAAAAAACTAAGAAATGGGCTAGCCTACCAAGTCCCCCATGTGCCCTAAAAAATCAAAAGAGAGCCAAAGGTCATGCATTCGAAGCCCCAGGTTGCATTTCGAAGTCTTTTTTTTTTTCGGTTGAGAAAGGGATGCCACATGGCAATGTGTAATTAGCTAGGACAAATCATGTGCCTCGCACATGATCATCTCCTTCCTCAAGAAGGAACGTTCGAATAATGCGAGGAGGAGGAACAAAATCAGATGAAGATGAATCAACCTTAATGTAAGCCACTTTAACAAATTAATAAACACGTATATACATTAAAGATCAACATCAACAAGGATTAAAAAATAAACCGTTTCAAAGAGATAAAATTTGAGTTTATCCAAAATCAAATTCAGATCTTTGCAAAACTTATCTAATTCATTCATGGACTCTTATAAATAGACTGAAGCATCACGACTTCGGGGGAATGACTGAAAACGTTGAAATCGCAACCATCTTCTTCAAGCACCCCCTTTCTCTCTCCAGAAACTCCATAACCACTCTCTACATTCTCTCTAGGATTAGGAGCTCTATACATAAAATAAGTCATGAATCTGATATTGGTAAGTTCTCGAGGGTTCCTAATTTTAGAAAAAAGAGCATCTTTTGCATCAATTTGACCGAAGAGGAAAAATCTTTGAAACCCATCTCTAGCCGCTATTAGCGCTTTTTCACTGACACCCCTAGATGACTTAGGTGTAAATTGCCACCACAATCGGGTTTCTCGTTCCAGGAAAGCCCAAGCCAATGCTTTCTCGTGCTCCAACAACCATCAAAGACAGTCGCTGATGATGACTCCAGTCGTTGCATACACTCACGACCCATACCCGATCTTGACTCGACTACGACTCATGTCCAAGTTAGTTAGATTTCTTCATTTTTTTATTATTATTTAATTATTTATTATTATTAGTTTTTCTACTTAAAAAATTAAAGTAAAAAAATGAATAATAATAAAAAATAATAAAATGATGAAAATGCATGTTTTTAGGAATATTTTAATAAAACTAGGTTTAGAATTTTCTAAAAAAATATATGTAATATAATAATATAAAAATTAATAAAAAAATTAAAAAATAATAATAAATAAAAAAATTAATAAAAAATTTTAATTAACAAAACTAATATTTTATCACTTAGAAATTTTCTTTTTATAAAAACTAATAATTAAATGAATAAATAATAATTATTGATTTCAAATTAGAGGTTTTAGTTTTTTTTTTAAATTAAGAAATAAAGCTTAGGCTTAGAAATTTCTTTAAATAAATTTAAATGGTAATAAACATAAACCTAGCATATTTTCGTAATTAAAATGAACTAATCTACTAATGTTTTATAAAAGCGAACTACGACCTGTTTGATTCCAAATAGCGGATACGTAAGCACCCTTATGGGGTAACTTAAAAAATAAAAAATATATATTTTTAAATCATTATTAGTACCATAGTTGCATCATTTTTTTTCTAATATTTTCTTCTTTTGCTAAAAAAGGGTATCATAACATAAATACATAATTCAGATTTTTGAAGGATAAGGTAGTAACTTTAGGGTTTTAATAGGACTGCCCTCGAGTCAAGAATGTCTGGTTTTTCTTTCTTCTTCTTTTTCTTTTTTTTTTTTAAAAAAAGAGATTTTGTTGACTAGTTGTCTAGATTAGAATTAGTCAACTCAATTAATTCTAATTCAGTAATTTTTCCCAACTCCAGTTGGGTGGCAACTCCAAATAAACAATAAAATTCCTAGTTCAAGTTAAAGATTTATATTGGATGAGCATAGAATCTAAAATGAATCGAATTTGGAAGACAATATAAAAAATTTAAGTTAGACTCGACAATTATAATAAGATTTCTAGCAAGAGTTTGCAATAATTGATTTAAGGAAACCAAGATCATAGCAAAAAGGATGAATTTAGTGTTGATGATTTTGGTATGATAAACACTGTTTCCATTGGAGTAATTAAGTTAGTTTATCTTTAAGCCATTTTTAATTGTCATAGATATTGTTGAAGGAAAAGTCAAAAGAAAAAAAACGAGTAATTACAAAAGGAGGTTTCAATAATCAATTTCTTATGCATTTATATCATTCTCGTCATGAGGTAAGTGATTTAAACTAGTTAGATTTTACTTAATCCTTAGGGAAATAATGAAAAACAACCATTTAGTCAAATAATCTTATAATTGGCAAAATAGGACTACAAGTTAGTAATTTAATCTTAAAAATTAACAAATTTATGAATATCAAAATAAGTATTGAATAAATATGTTGAAAAAAAGGATTGTTCGATATATTATTTCTTTTTCATTCTTGTACATATATATTGATACAATTACATAATAAAAAGGAAAAAAAATCTTATTCTAAAGAAGCTAAATAATAATCCTAATAAATGTGATTCCTATTGTAAGCAAACTAGATAATTGATATATAAAATTAACCACCTAAGTAGATCTAAGTAATCAATTCATACAATCTCTACAAATATGACTTATGCAAATATATATACAACACATGCCAACACCCTCCTCAAATTGAAGAATAAGTATGATTATACTATCAACTCATTACTTGATGGTAATAGAGAAGAAGTGAAATAACTATTCTCAAAATACTTCTTATTACCTTATTTACTTGGAAATTAATTTGAGAATCTTTAGTTCCCATGACTTTTCAATTCCATCTCTATAGGGAATAATTATTATACTCTATATCATAAAATATTTTATTGCCTCTCTATAAGAAATAAAAAGTTCAAGTAATTAGACAACTATACCACTAATTAATAATGGAAGCAAATTACTTTTGGTTATTTCCCATGAAAACCAAATAGGAACTTGTTATATTCTTAATCTATTACTACAATTAATGAGGTGAATTATACATTGAAACAAGTATTTCTAAAAACAAAAAATTAAATGAACTAAATGGTGGAATATAAATTTCTAATCTATTCTTGGTAATAGTTATTGTTAAAGTATAACTTTTCTATTACCTATCTATTCTTTTTTAGAAAATAAATGTGCTTTAAGTCTTACTTTCTAGCTAAACAAGCTTTTTTAGTTTGGTTGTTGATTAAGGTATATATAATCTTTTGAAATAAATGAATTGTGCTATTTTGATATTCTAATACTTGAGAGTCTATAGAAATTATTAAATATTCATGGTATTTAGTAGTTCAAGCCTTATTTGTTTATACTTAAGTGTAAATACATGCCAAGGTGGTTGCATTCCATGTGTAAGGATGCCACCGAGTAGGTCATTACAAGATACTCAACCAACTCGACCTAATAAAAACTTTATAGGGCTTGATCTTATAGGATTTTTGGACAGGTTTTAGGAGTGGTTTTAAAATCTTATAGAGTATCGGATTGAGTTTTAGGATTTATAAAAAAACTCGATGGGAAACTCAAACTTGATGAATATATATATATATATGTATGTATACATATTATATATAGATATATATAAAGTCTACATATTACTGTAGACTATACTATACATAAGTAAATAAAAATTATAATTCATTAAATATTATATTTTGAAATGACGCCCTATCCCACTCTCACTTTTCTCTTCCACTCTTTCATCTCTAATTGAAAAATTTTATTTTACGGTGTGGTGAGTTAGGTCTAGTCATTAATGGGTTTAAGAAAACCCTATAAAGGTGGGTTCTAAGAATAGAGTAAAAACCTTATAAGGTTTTGAGGTAGGTTTTGGGAAGCCCTACAAGGTACCGAGTCAAGTTTATGTTTTCCAAACCCAAACCTACCCCATTGGCATCCTTATACATGCCTAAGTTATGGTAGTCATAAAAGTTTTTTAATTCCTAATTTCACATATTTATTTTAATTTCTCTTTAATTTTATGAAATCGCTCAATCTTCACCATTTTACTTAAGTTCATAAAAACATTAGAAAATGAGGTATCGCTTAAATGTTGATGTGATGTCTATTGTGCTGGATTTGTTTTACAAATATTGAAGCTATTTTACATAGTAAAATTTTTGCAACATTTCTTTATGTAAACATTAAGAATTTCATGAGTTAAGATGCAAATTGCCTAAAGATAACTTGAAGATATTCCTAAAATTGAATAGAAAACCTAACCCTTGTCTTAAAGACTACCATAACTTGACTCAACAAGTGAAATAAAACTGTAAAACTAAGAATTGGAACCCTAATCAAACCTAAACCTTAAAAGTACTACCTCCCTAACCTTAAACCCTAAAATAACCAAACAAAACCCTAAATTGATCCAAAAACTGTAAGTTAACAATCTAAAACCCTGAATTAAGAGATGGACCCCAAAACCACTAATCAAACCTAAACTCATATCAAAGGCCCTAAAACCTTAAATTGAAGTGCTAAACTTAAACCAACCCCTAAAGTTAGAATAATCCCATGAAACACCTTAAATCATTTAGTTAAACATAACTAGGGCTAAACCACTAAATATTTTTAATTAAATAAAATTGATGAAATCAACCTTTAAATGGTGTGTACAAGACCATTTCCAAGTTTGTTACAAACCAATTAAACTAGCTAAACTATGCTAAAAATACTTTAACTAACCTAACTAGAAACCAACTCAAGTAACAAGAGAAAAGGGGGCGGGTGGGGGGGGGGGGGGGGGGTGGGGGGGTGCGGTTGTTGGGGTTAGGATTTAACTTTGCTTTGTAATCCAATGGCTACCCTTAAATTAAGGAAGTAGGTAGGCATTCAGAGTATTATGTTGTCAAGCTTAAGGATAACCATTTCTAAATTAGGCAAGTGATTAGGTGTAAGTGATAGCATTAACCAATGGTCAAAACCATTATATAATTAATCTTTTTTTCTCATGTGTATTAAAAGGGACTTAAGTAAGTTCAAATTAAACACATACACACACACACACACCCATTTCTCTCTCCTTCATGTCAATTACACTTTCGCTCCCCCTTACTTTCATCTTTCTTCATCTTGAACACACAATTTTTTTTTTCAAAACTTAAATAAACTCCACCATCACCACCACACTTCACCACCACTTTCTAACATCACTACCACCACACAAACACCATTGAATCTCCACCCTCACTCCAAACATTAAGCAAACCACTCAAGCTAGGGATTAAGTGATGAGATCCATGATGAGAGTCAAGCTGGAAGAAGGAATGTGGATCCTCTTGAAGTGCCGCCTGGACCGATCACAAGAAGTCGAGCGAAACGACTCAAGGAAGCACTTAACGGGTTGATAAAGGATGTCCATGAAGCTGGAAAGGATTGGGGAAATCATGAAGTTGGAACGGATTGGAACAACCATGGGAAGACCCTTGCTCTTATACAAGTCACACCGGACACGGCTTGAAGAGGGCGTGTACTTTCAAGGCACGGCCGTGTATGGAGTCAAGCAAATCCACAGAAAGATACACGGCCAAAGTACACGGGCGTGTATGTTGCCAGAAGTTGCACAAAAAGATACACGGCCAAAGTACACGGGCGTGTATGTTGCCAGAAGTTGCACAGAAAAGTACACGGCCAAAGTACACGGGCGTCCCCTGCCGGCCAGCTTGTTCTGTTTTTGCGTTTTTACGTCACTTATCTAAACTACGTCGTTTTAGACTTGTTTTACACGAATTGTAACCCTAGTATAAAAGCTCCTAGGGTTTAGAACAATGAACAACTTACATCTTTGAACATTAAACACTTTTGAGAGGCACCTCTCTTGGTTCTTCAAGAACTAAATCGAACTTATCGGATTGATTTTCGTGGCGTTCATCCCGACTTATCAATCGGTCTTTCAGCTCGATTGTGGCGTCTTCTTTTTTATACCAAGGTTCTTATCTCGCTTATAGACAACGGGTCGCGGTTTCCACTTTAGGTGTTTGGGCGTCTTAGGCAACGAATTTCCGAACGTATTGGTATTGGGTTTCATCACGGGTTGGCGTGGTTCGTATCATTAAGGAAGGAATCAAGGATATGGAGTAAGTAAAAGGCTAGAGGTAGCAAGGCTAGGCCAAGAAGGAAGGACGTTAGCCACCATCCATCAAGCTCTACCATCTCGTAGTGGTAGGTAGTAAGAGTTTAGCTATCTGAGTATAGATTGAAAGTGTTTTTCTTAGCTATCTATGTAGAAAATTTGAATGCTATGCTTCCTTATTTATGTAAAAATTCTTGAGTTGGCAAAAACTTTAAGGAAGCATAGGAAGCTTAAAATTTGATTATTTAAGTGAAATATAATATTATTAATCATTAGGAGATGATTTAAGAAGCTTAAGATTGCTTTGGATGAAGAAGTTTGGATTTTTGTTCCCTTAAAGTGCTTGTGATTTATACCTTAAGGGAGTAGCACAATACAATTTACTTTAATTTCCATCCAATTAGAATAATAGATTAGGATTAAGAAGGTTTGAAACAAATCACTTTAGATAAATTTCAATATTAGGGCTTTTAGGTAGGAAATATGCTAAACTAGGAAAGGGACTCTAGAACATTAAATTGGGCCGAAAAAGCAAGAACTCATAGCAACTATTCTAACATTTATACACTAAAATAAAGGCCCTAATAAAATTACAAATTGGTTAGGAATTATTCCCTTAAGCTATAGGCCCAATTTGAAATAATAAGTCTCAATTTAGGTCTAACAAGGAGACCTCTATGAAACTTTTAAAGCATTTCCCAAATGATGCACAATCTAAATGACCAAAGTGACCATAAAAATGAAAAGTATACTAAAAAACCTTCAAAATGACTACAATAATGTGGAAAACAGACTTCAAATGAGAAAGTTATGCTCAAAAGACAAAACTAATCGAAATTGGTAAATATAGCAAATTTCACTATATAATTTATATAGTTTAGCAAACTTATAAAGCCTTACTTTTATCATCTGGTGATACTAATGTGGAGTTCAAGCTACCACTAGACTATTATGTAAAACCAGTAGCAGTATAGTTGAAGGAGTATTCTCATGATTACTATATTTGATTATGTTTGTAGTTGTAGTGCACTTAATTGTGTATATGTTTAAAAATTTGTATGTGTAGGGTTGTGGGATTGCTTGTGGATGGTTTATGATGAATTCAAAGCCAAGATTCTATAATATATCATAACCATAATATTGATTGGATTATGCATTTCGATTTGTAGGATTGTGACTATCTATGTTGAATGGTCACCAAATAAATAATTGGACTTAATTATAATGTACCTTAATTAAAATAGGTCATGCATCTCATGAATCTGCATAAGAAAGGCTATTGGTATCACATTTTGGTAAAGTTGTATGGAGGTGTATCTTCATATGTAGCTTTGCCTTGACCTTTGAAAACTATTTGATATCGAGACATGCTGCCATCTGATTAAGGCCAAGTCTAGGGATTTATTGCTTAGGAGTGGATGAAACTGAGTGTATCATCCATGTCCACACCCCTTTGGGCATGTGTGTGTGTGTGTGTGTGTGTGTGTGTAATTTTAACCTGCTTCTATTGTATAGAGTCAATATACGTTTTTCAAAACTCTCTCAAGATATTTAGCCTAAGGTGATTGAAACTTGGAGCTGATGTGTAGCTTATGGTTTTCTAACCCAAGTAACAAAAAGTGTTAAATTCGTATTATATACAACTTTTGGATGGTGTATATGTTATTACATTTCATTTGGATGTCATGCATTCATATGTTTGACCAATTAACTTGATTGATACCTACTTGACAATATAGTATGAGGAATACTTTACTAAGTTGGTCATAGCTTACACCCTCATAGTTTGTATTTATTGCAAGAGCCCGCTTGTATAGAGCCTAGCAACCATATGCTAGAGGTGAGTGTTAGGATGATGGGATTGTTGTAATTTGTGCACAATGTGCCAAGACAACATTTATGTATTTATGAATATTATTAATAAAGGGCAAGTGTTTGTTGTATTTGTATAAAATCCTATAGGTGATTAGATTATGTTTGGAATAATAATAAAGGTATATTATCATGAGATTTGATGAAATTTTACTATCTAAAAGTTATCCTTAGTCAGATAAATATTTAGAGTGGACATGGATATTCAGACTAACATACCTCACTAGATCAAGGGAAAGATATCCAAGTTATATAAGTGGGTACTCAAAGTTAAGTAGGTACACAAGATATAACCCGTAAATAGAGGATGTTACATGTTTAATATTATTGGTTCCTCTTCTATATGAACGATCGTAAATAATCCCCAAACTTAAGACCTTCATATATCTTATATATAAAATGTCGTGCTTTGATATTGTTAAACACAATCTCAATTTAGATTATAAATAATACGATTATTGGATAGGACATAGAATATATAGAGGGTAGTGATGAGTTAAGATAAAATTCATCACATTCTTAGATTAAGGAGTTGATGTCCATTGCCACTTGATTGAAATAAGAGTGACTGATAAGTTTGTGGCTATGGAAAGTTTTATTGAGTCTAATTTATCTTGGAAACCAAGTAAAATGATTAAATTACATGCAATTATTTAATTAGGATATCTTTAGTGAAAAGATTTAATTATGTAATTATTGGTCGATTTATGATACAGCCATTCTATTATGTTAGGTGGTCAATAATTATTGTTAAATGATTACCTTGGTTCATGTTTGGAATAGACACTACCTTCATGTATAGAAACCTAAAGGGTCGCATATAATAGCACGGTTCATAGAAGCACCATGATTGAATAGAAATTTTAGTAAATACTAAAATTTTTCAATTATATTTTTCTATAATTAGAATTGATTTATTTATATCAAATATTGAAAGGACTATTTTATTTTAATTGGGAGTGGATTGCGTAGTCAAGTGGTTATATTGGTTTTCAATTTTCTTTTGTTGATACTACAATAGTTATTGATGTTGTTGATGTTATCTCATTTAAAACATTAAATGATTATTGCAACGAACAGTCATTTGCTTTTTCATTATATACCGCAGTTTTGCTTTGATTCACAAAAGCGAGAGACGTAATTAATTTTAAGGCAAATGAAGGAGCTTTCATATGAAAGGAAAACGCATGCATGATCGACTAGACGGAAATGCCTAAAAGGGAATGAAATATTGAAATTTTTTTTTTTTTAGCAACCCCCTTTCAAAAGGAAAGCCATATGATATTTTTGGTGTGAGATCCTTTCATGTTGGAAAAGCTTTTTGTTTTATAATACCAGTCTAAGTTACCTAACGGTATATAGATTGAAATATTTTATGTTATCATGTGTGCAGATAGTGTTAGAGGGACTGTGTTTGATGTAAAACCTGTGAAATTTAATTGGGTATAATAGTGGAATACTTAAAATATTATATTAGAAGACTTAAAACACTCTCCCAATAAAGTCGTGATAAAAGAAATAAGCGTATTAAAGGTAAACCATAAGAAATTTTTAGGTAAACGATAAAATAATAGATTTAGAATTGTTAAATAGGAATTTCGAGTAGATATTAGCGCTCGGAATAATTAAATTAGCTAAAACATAAAACATTCGTAAGAAAATGTTAAAATCTTAAATTTTATCGAGATCGTCACGCGAGTAAAAGTACACTAAATTTTTTTAAAACTCTAATCTAATAAAGTATTAAATAATAATAATAATAATATAGTATATATATAATATATATATATGGATAAGGCCGTGGAGGACCAACGGAAAGGGACAGAACAAAGGGAGGCAGTGGGCGACGAGAACAGGAAAAGAAAGCAAAAAGGGAATTCAACGAAACAAATCATAACTCGCACGTACGACCTCCGATCGACGATTCGAGACCACCCACGTATTTCTTGAGGTGAGTGCAATTCAACTAGAATAACTTTTCGTAAAACGGATTTCTTTTCTAAAAGTTATATATAAAGAATAAATAGGTGTAAAAAAAATTAGTACTTTACTTAAAATTAATTGTAATAGCTAAGGAAACACTAGATAAAGTGATCTAGACCATGTATTTAGTGTATTGAAGTACTTTTCCCAATTTTCTAGGTAAAGAAGGTTTTGATTTAGAGATACTCAAAGATTACTTTGAGTAAACCCGGACAAAATGAGACCAAGGTGAGTAAGACCCCGCGATGTGTTGTATTATGCGTGTTTGTGCCGTGTTGTGGTGTTTCGTTGTAAAATGTTGTCGTGTAAATATTTATATATGTATACATGTATATGGCGTGCTGCTGGACCGTGGCTATGTAGGAGGATGTTTGGCTTAACAAAAGTTATATTTCTATTTCCTCTCCAAGGTACAGTACGAGATGTGGAATATGCCAACTTAACTCATATATATATATATATGTATATATGTATATATGTATGGTCTGGCCAAGGTGTGATGTGCTGCTGTACGTGGTTTATATATATGTGTATACATATTCATCGCAGCTGGGATGTGGATGTTGTTGCTGTGTCTTTGATGTGTCCTTGTTCCTGTTGTGTTCTTGATGTGTTTGGTGTGGAGTGCTGCAGTAGGTGATCGTATAAGCTTGTAGATATTTATGTATCTTAGCTGGAACGGAGTGTGGTTCATCCTCCCTACTCCCTCACCTATGCTTGTCATTGGCATAGTTCCCTCCCCTGTTGCAAGTAGTATGTAGGTGTGAATATACATACATGTATTCTTGCAAGATTGCTGGCCGAATTTAGAGGAAACACTCCCTTCCATGAGCTGCGAGTAAATGAGAGAGAGTACATGAGAATACAATGGATTAGTGTTTGTTTTCCACCACTGCCAGTGATGGCTGACAACTATATATATTTATGTCCGCAAGTAAAAGATGGAAATGGAATTAGATGGCTCACTTGAGGACATGGACTTTAGATGGAATGGAGTTGGGAGTGGAGATTATATGGGCATTAGTTCTTGTGAGTTGTGTTTTGAGGAATGGAAAGAACGGAGAAAATCCATGAATAAAACTATGAGACAACATGTGGGGGTATGTAAATGTGGAGTTTATTCTCTTAATGTGAATAGGTGCGAACTTGCAAGTGGTAGGAAAGGAAATCACTATGTCATGTATGTTGCTATGGGTAGTAATAATTGATGTGAAGAATGTAGTCAAGCCTTAATGCGCATCACAAATTATGGGGAAGGAATTCTAGGCTTCAATGATCTAAGTCCTTGCACATGTATGTACGTACGTGGTGCACAAGTGAGATAGAAAGATAAGATGATGCATGTGACGTATGTTATGGTTATATTGTCATGAGGTTGGAAGAGTGGTATTACATGACCACAAAGACAACATGCATAGATCCACATGAGATGTATATGGCCAAAGGAGGCATAAGAATCAAATTCAACATCCTTACGCTATAGGTATCTATGTAAACATATCTAAGGATAAGATATGGAGTTATAGTCATGAACGTAAGGTATAAAGGGCGAGTGAGGAAAGAGGAATGCAACGATGGAAGCTGTATTAGTACTCCCTAGCTTAACAAACTATCACGTCGATCGCATGTGTGTTGTCTTCTTGTTTGTTTTAAGTTATGCCTTGCTTCTAGAATGGTTTCATGTGTTATGATTGGTTGTTCACATGATTGACGATTGCACTTATACTTGATTTTGTATGATCACCCTCAAAACTTTAATTAATTATGAGGTTTAATTAATAACCTAGCATGTATCACACGAGACATTGCATGAGATTGAAGGTCATTACTGCTACCGGATGTGATCAAAGGATAGCTGTTTCACCAAGTGTGAACTAAGTGATTAGGGGATTGTCGCACCTTGACGGTTCCAAGTTTGGCCTGTCTCTTGAGGGTGTAATGCTCGGTGTATTGAGGCACTTGAGCTTAAAACATTAAAGCTAAGACATAGCATAAATAAGTGATAAGAATAATAAAGATGTGAGTAAGACCCGAGCACTAATGGTAGCTTCAGAATCCTTAACCCAAGGTCAAGGGGGGCATAAACCCTAGACTTCACGTCGATTACTAGAAGACCATGTGAGATGCTACATTCATGTGTTCGTTCATGTATAGCACTTGCTTGATAACTTATTTGAATTATGCTTGTGTTTGTTGCAACACTGAAAGATTGCACCCTATCTCACTAGCTTTAGCTTACCCTCTTATAGATTTTGTCTTACAGGTCGAGACTACCTAAACTTCATGATAAACTGACAAACCAAGGTGAGTACTTGTCGCATCAATGGTGGGCATGGTTGTGGAAAGGATCTGAGGCCTAGATTGAAGTAGACATCTTTAGGATGGATTTTTGTAATTGATGAAATTGTAATGGAGTGACCTAATATG
Organism: Laguncularia racemosa; assembly: GCA_037954665.1. Classification (NCBI taxonomy): domain Eukaryota; kingdom Viridiplantae; phylum Streptophyta; class Magnoliopsida; order Myrtales; family Combretaceae; genus Laguncularia; species Laguncularia racemosa. The sequence goes on along the minus strand of JBBMOL010000030.1, from coordinate 3,136,140 downwards.
GTCTTGGGTATACCTGTAGTGGTGAAATGGGACCCATCTGAGGCCTAGTGATATTTTATGAAATTAATTATCTTGTGTGTAGGCAATAATATTACTCTAATTAATAAGTTAATGTTGAAGATAAGATGCTTTGTGGTTACTTAACGAGGGGTTAAGCGATCATGGCGGGTTGTCACAAGGGGTCCTTAGAGTGGGGCATGACAACTTTTGTTGGTATCAAAGCTGAGTTAGGATAGGAACCAGATATAAATAGAGGATACAGGGGATTGAGAGTTAACATCTTAAGATATTTACCTAGTAACCCATTAGATAGAAGAAAACTTACCATAATAGGAGAGAGTGGGTTGAACTTGGGAGCAGATTAATTAACTTAAAACTTATGGTTTTTTTGTATTCATTGAAATGCAGGATATGCTTCATCGTCTCAATAGGAAATGGAACACTTATTGTACGAGGGATGACGACGACCTGATTAACTATCAACTGAAGATGGAGATATTGCTATGCCATTATGATTACTTCTCGTGTCACAAGATGGTTAACGAATTGATTGAGGACTGGAGGACAAGATTGACCAAGTTTTGGCAGGAACAGTTGGACAAACTGAGTGAGAACCTTGAGAATATGTATAGTAGGTACATAGTAATACTTGCTCTAGAGGTTAAATACACACAGATAGAGGGTATGCTAGAAGTACCCTATGAGATAGAGTTTATAGCTCGATTTGACTTGAGGAGGAGGTATCCCCAAGAGGTACTAGCACCCTTTGTCTCTTTCGGACGAGATAACTGAAGATATAAGAGGGAGATATATGATTGAAAGCCGAAGGTTGACTTAGGACTCCTAGGATACTATGGATTATGTAGAGCACTGGGAGTTTGAAATAATAGACCAAGGAGATATGTTTGTAGTAGAACTAGAGTTGTGGGAGGATTAGGAAGAAGATCTAGAAGAAGACTCATCTCTTGAAGAAAACTCATATATGGACGGTGCCCTAGAAGATGATGTTATGCTTTTGGATTCTCCCACAAAAGAAGAGGAAGAGGGAGAAGAGGAGGATGAAGAGGAAGAGGAGTTAGAAAGCGATGAGGATATGAGCGAGTAATATTGAAGTGTCGCCTAGGATGAAGAAGTAGTTGTAAATGATGACTTTTGGAAAACATGTGTTGGAGATTAGTAATGTATATGCTCTTTTGTAAGGCCTATGAGGGAAAATTTTGTAGAATAATGTGTATATGTATCCATCTATGTTAAATTGTGTAACTTTTGAAAAGTACGTATGAAATATCTAAATTTCAGTATGCCTACAATCTTGGGTGCAAAAATTTGAGATATGTTATAGACTCTTGTTGATAAGGTGTCACTCTTGATATATATGTCATTGGAATGACTTAACATTTGACATGTTGTAATAGGGAAATTTTAAAGGAGCTACTAGTAGGGGGTGGAAGGTCGCCGTAGCACTAAGGTAGCGGGAGGGCGAAGGAATCCCGAAAATGAAAACACCACCCGTGGTTCGGCAAGAGAATCTGGGGATTCAACTTGTAACGCCGGGCTGAGTGACTAGATGAGGGCAACTAAGAGCTGTAGAGGCTCCCACTAAAGATGGAGGGAGTGGGGAAGAGCATATGGCGAGGCCTGAACCGACTGTGCAACAATTAGCATAACAACAAGCCTTGTTGATTCAACAGTTGATACTAGGAAGTCAACCATCATCGCAACTGGTCTCCCTACCATCTCAAGCGCATCTAACACCACCGAAAGCACCTCAACAACCTTAACACCGGAGCTAGTAGCTCCAATGACCTACATACCACCGACGGAAAGTGAACTTAGAAATGACCAAGGAAGAAGTGGTCGGATTCAGAGGAATACATTCCCTGACTTCGTATGCTCCAATAGATTCTTTGATGGGGCATATGGGAAGCTAGAAGAAGTTAAAGAATAGATGCCCCAGTTGGAAAGGTCATTCGTTGTGTATGAGGTAGAAGATCCTCAAAAGCTGGCCTACGCCTCTTATATGTCGAAAGCCAGAGCCAGAATATGATGGGACGTGAGGCAAAGAGCATTAGCCTAGCTAATCTCTTGGGAAACCTTTTAGGATGAGTTTTCCAAGGAATACTTTCCAAAGAGTGTCAAAACTTGACTAATTGGGCAACTATTTCAATTAAAGAAAGGTTGGAGGAGTATTAACCAGTATGAGCATGAGTTTCTTAGGTTATTACAGTTCGCTCCAAATGTCTATAAGGATTCAGATGAGTTGAAATGACAGCTATTCTTGAATCGATTGGATGCTAAAGTTTAAGGATGAATCATGGAGTTCAAACTAAAAACATATGCGGAGGTAGTGAATAAGGCTCGAGCCCTATAGTAGACTAAATTGAAAGTAGAGGAATTGAGTGCCCAAGCGAGACCAAGTGTTGGACCATGCATTCCTACGAAAAGACCTCTATCTTAACCTACACCAAGTGATAAGGGAAAAAGGCTAATGTTGAATGTAAGGCCTGCTGGTACAAAGCCGTTGTCCATTGTCCCTCGAGAAAAGTCAATAACAGTGATTTGTTAGAGGTGTGGAAAGATGCATTATCTCAGAGACTGCCCTTACTTGAAATGGAAATGCTTTAGATGTGGGGCAAATGAGCACAAAGCCGAGGAGTATCCAGGAAAGAGCTCCTCGATCTGTTCTGTGTGTGGACAAATAGGGCACATAGCTAGCACATGCCCTAAGAAGTATCAAGGACTTAGACCTAAGGTCATTGGACTTAGAACAACCATCAGAAAACCGGTCCATAGACCACTAGGACAAGGAGTACAAAGAACCAATCCTCAAGCCCGTAATGCTCAAGTTTTTGCCATAGAGGGTGTGGCAACCGAAGAATGGGAAGAACAGGAGCCAAAACAATACCAAGACATTGATTTGGCTACTATGGAGTATTCTAAGGGAGGAGATGCGGTGATAGGTATGTCAAAACTGAAATTTACCTATTTATGATGTTTTGTAGATGTACAGTATAAGTAAGAGATAATTGCAAATGTTGGGAGATATGGAGGTCTACTAGTGAGAGGATTTAAATAGATAAAGTATAATCATCCAATATTACCTAATTAAAAGGATCTATCTTAGTCGCCGCCTAACCAACCTTAGTCCTATTCGATACGGGAGCTACATATTCTTTCATAAGCCTAACCATGACTTAATAGCAGAGATTGGATGTTCAACCTTCTCCAAGAATCTTAAAGATCAATACCCCTACCGAAGAAAGGGCTATCATTAAAGAGATGGTGAAGGATTGCCTGACCGAGATCCAGGGAAGAAATATGCCTACAAATTTAATTGTTTTGGCCATGAGAGGCTAAGAAGTGATTTTAGGAATGGATTGGCTATCCAGAAACTTTGCCTATGTAGACTGCAAGAACAAGGAGGTGCAGTTTAGTAGGCCAAGGACCGAAACAATAGTATATCAAGGGCAAGTGAAAGAGACTTATGAAGTTTCAGCTAACCAAATTGAGGAGGAAAAGAAAAGTCTTTCAAGCTGGAACATGTACTTAATAAGTGCAGTGGAGGTGGAGAAGGCATTACCAAAGTTAGAGGAAATACTAATTGTTAATGAATAACCTAATGTATTTCCTAAAGAACCACTAGGACTACCACCTCTAAGGGAATTGGATTTTTCTATTGAGACAAAGCTGGGTACTGAACCAATCTCAAAGGCACCTTATTGAATGGCTCTAGTCAAATTACAAGAATTGAAAAGGCAGTTACAAGGATTGATTGAGAGGGGGTTCATTTGCCCAAGTGTATCACCTTAGGGGGCCTCAGTATTATTTGTCAAAAAGAAAGATGGATCTATACAGTTATGCATAGACTATCAAGAGTTGAATAAAGTGACTGTCAAGAATAGATATCTGCTACCAAGGATTGACGATCTCTTTGATCAATTGAAGGGAGCAAATGTCTTTTCTAGAATTGACTTGCAATTCGGATACCATCAATTAAGGATCAAGTTAGAGGAGGTACCTAAAACTGCCTTCTGAACAAGATATGGTCATTATGAATTCTTGGTTATGTCCTTTAGATTGATGAATGCTCCAGTTGCATTTATAGATCTCATGAACGGGATCTTTAAGCCATTTTTGGATAAGTTCGTCGTAGTTTTCATCGACGACATTTTGATTTATTCCAAGATGCCATTAAAACATGAGGAACACTTGTGAATTGCTTTGGGATTACTAAAAGAGCATCAATTGTATGTGAAACTATCCAAGTGTGAATTCTGGATGCATCAAGTGGCATTCTTGAGACATATTATATCTGGTGAAGGGATAATGGTAGACCCAGTAAAGATTGAGGCTATAGTTGATTGGAAGCCACCCACTACACTGATAGAAGTTAAAAGTTTTCTTGGGTTAGCTAGATATTATAGATGATTTGTGAAGAATTTTTCACAGATATCAAAACCTTTGACTAGATTAACCCAGAAGGAGGTGAAGTTTGAGTGGGATGAGAAATGTGAGAGGAGCTTCCAAGAGTTGAAGCAAAGATTAGTTACGGCCCCAATCTTGACATTGCCTAACACGAAAGAGCCTTTCAGCATATATAGTAATGCTTCCTAAAATGGATTGGGTTGCGTGCTTATGCAGAATAAGAAAGTTATGGCTTATGCTTCTAGGCAACTGAAAACACATGAGAGAAATTACCCTAGCCATGATCTAGAGTTGGCTACGATCATGTTTGCCCTGAAAATATGGAGACATTACTTATATGGGCAAAAGTGTTAAGTGTATATTGACCATAAGAGCCTAAAGTATTTATTTACTTAGAAAGAACTCAACATGCGACAAAGGAGATAGCTTGAACTCATTAAGGACTACAACCTTAGTATCAGCTACCACCTGAGAAAAGCCAATGTAGTGGCCGACGCATTGAATCAAGGGAACCATGGCCAGGTGGTAGCGTTGTTAACGGAACAACAAGGTTAGGATTGAGTTTAGGTGGCATAAGGAAGGAGAGGCTCAAATATCAGTTTGGAGGTACGACCTACGCTTTTAGATTGATTAAAAGAATTACAGTGGGTCAATCCAAAGATCACAAAACTTCGAGGAAAGGTGGAACAGAGCTTAGCATTGATTTTGAAGTGGACCCAAAGGGAGTCTTAAGATTAAGAGGTAGATGGTGTGTACCATCAGATCAACAATTAAGAAATAACATCTTCGATGAAGCCTATAATTCTGGTTACACCCTGCACTCGGGGGGGGGGAGGGGGAATAAGATCTACCAGGAACTTAAGAAAGGCTATTGGTAGAAAGTGATGAAGAGGGATGTAGCATGGTTTATTTCCCAATGTTCCGTCTGTCAACAAGTTAAGGCCGAACATCAAAGACCTGGGGGATTGCCATAACCGTTGTCGACTCCCAAATGGAAATGGGGAGATATCACAATAGACTTCGTTACGACATTACTGAGGACTAGGGCTGGATACAAAGCAATATGGGTAGTCATGGACTGATTAACCAAATCTGCTCATTTCTTACCTGTTAATATGACTTATTCATTGGAAAAGTTAGTCAGGATCTACCCACGGGAAATTGTGAGACTCCATGGGGTACTACAAAGTATAGTATCTAATTGAGATCCCTGGTTTGTATCAAAGTTTTGGAGAAGTCTACAACAAGATTTGGGAACTAAACTACAATTCAATACAGCATATCACCCTCAAACGGATGGACAATCCAAGCGGACCATCAAAACCTTGGAAGATATGCTACGAGCTTATGTGTTAGACTTTGAGGATAGTTAGGAGCGACATTTGCCATTGGTCGAGTTTGCCTACAAAAACAACTATCATTCATTGATCAAGATGGCCCCTTATGAAACTCTATATGGACGAAAGTGTAGATGTCCATTGTATTGGGATGAGATAGAACACAAGGCACTTGGGCCAGATTTGCGATAAGAGACAATAGATAAGGTTGCCATTAAACAACGAATGAAGGAAACCCAAGATCACCAAAAGAGCTAGGCCAACTTGAAGAGAAGGGAGGTGGAATTCAAGCCAGGAGAACATTTCTATTTAAAGGTCACCCCAATTAAGAGAACCAGATGGTTTGGAATGAAAGGGAAATTAAGTCCCAAATATGTAGGGCCATATGAAGTATTAGAACAAGTTGGAGAAGTGGCCTATCGTTTTGCTTTACCACCTCAACTATCGGGGGTTCACGATGTCTTCCATGTGTCGTTACTTCTGAAAGACATTCCAGACCCTAATTGAGCTATTGAGATGGATATCCTGGCAACTTAACTAAACCTAACGTATCGAGAACACTATTTGAATCTCAATACTCAATCTCGAGAGTTATGCAATAAGACCATTATGTTCATTAAGGTCTAGTGGAGTTGACACTAGGAACAAGAAGCTACTTAGGACAAGGAAGATGAGATGAAGGAGAGATATCCCTAACTCTTTAGAGAACCAGGTACTTCTAAAGTTTTGAGGACAAAACTTTTGAAGGAGGGGAGAATGTAAAACCTGCAAAATTTAATTATGTATAATAGCGGAATACTTGAAAAAATATATTAGAAGCCTTAAAACACTCTTCGAATAAAGTCATGATAAAAGAAATAAGCATATTAAAGGCAAACCATAAGAAATTTTTTGGTAAATGATGGAATAGATTAAAATCATAGATTTATGATTGTTAAATAGGAATTTCGAGTGGATATTTGTGATCGAAATAATTAAATTATCTTCAGCGTAAAAAATTCTTAATAAAATGTTAAAATCTTAAATTTTATTGAAACCGTTGCGCGAGTCAAAGTACACTAGAATTTTCTTAATACCCTAATCTAATAAAGTATTAAATAATAATAATAATAATAATAATAATAATAATAATAATAATATAGTATATATATATATTTATATACATATATATATATATATATGGATAAGGCCGTAGAGGACCTACGGATGCCATAACCCTAGACAAAAAAAAGAAAGAGAGAAAAAGGAAGGACAAAAGGGACATAATAGAGGGAGGCAGTAGATGGCGAGAATGGGAAAAGAAAACAAAAAGGGAATCGAACAAAAAAAATCATAACTCGCACATACGACCTCTGATCGACAATCCGAGACCACCTACATGTTTCTTGAGGTGAGTGTAACTCAACTAGACTAACTTTGCACGAAACAAAGTTTGTTTCTAAAAGTTATATACAAATAATAAATAGGTGTAAAAAAAATAGTACTTTACTTAAAATTAGTTATAATAACTAAGGAAACATTAGATAAAATGATCTAGACCACGTATTTAGTGTATTGATGTACTTTTCCCCAATTTTCTAGGTGAAGAGGGTTTTAATTTAGAGATACCCGAAGATTACTTTGAGTAAACCCCGAAAAACTGAGACCGAGGTGAGTAGGACTCCATGATGTGTTGTATTATGTGTGTATGTGCTGTGTTGTGGTGTTTTGTTGTAAAATGTTGTCGTGTTAATATTTATATATGTATACATGTGTATGGCGTGCTGCTGGATTGTGGCTGTGTAGGAGGATGTTTGACTTAACAAAAGGTATATTTCTATTTCCTCTCCAAGGTATAGTACGAGATGTGGAATATGCCAACTTAAATCATATGTGTGTGTGTGTATGTATAGTCTAGCTAAGGCGTGATGTGCTGCTGTATGTGGTTTATATATATGTGTATACATATTCATCACAGTTGAGATGTGGATGTTGTTGTTGTGTCCTTGTTCCCGCTGTGTTCTTGATGTGTTTGGTGTGGAGTGCTGCAGTAGGTGATCATATAAGCCTATAGATATATATGTATCTTAGCTAGAATGGAGTGTGGTTCAACCTCCCTACTCCCTCACTGATGTTTGTCATCGGCATAGTTCCCTCCCCAGTTGCAAGTAGTATGTAGGTGTGAATATACATACATGTATTCTTGCGAGATTGTTAGTCGAATTTAGCGGAAACACTCCCTTCCGTGAGCTGCGAGTAAACGAGAGAGAGTACATGAGAATACAATGGATTATTGTTTGTTTTCCATCGCTGCTAGTGAAGGTTGACAACTATATATATGTCCATAAGTAAAAGATGGAAGTGGAATTGGATGGCTCACTTGAGGACGTAGACTTTAGATGGAATGGAGTTGGGAGTGGAGATTATATGGGCATTAGTTCTTGTGAGTTGTGTTTTGAGGAATGGGAAGAAGGGAGAAAATCCATGAATAAAACTATGAAACAGCATGTGGCGATATGTAAATTTGGAGTTTATTCTCTTAATGTGAATCAGTGCAAACTTGCAAGTGGTAGGAAAGGAAATCACTATGTCATGTTTGTTGTTGCGGGTAGTAATAATTGATGTGAAGAATGTAGTCAAGCCTTAACGCGCATCACAAATTGTGGGGAAGGAATTCTAGGCTTCAATGATCTAGGTCCTTGCACATATATGTACATACGTGGTGTGCAAGTGAGATAGAAAGATAAGATGATGCATGTGATGTATGTTATGGTTATATGGTCATGAGGTAGGAAGAGTGGTTTTACATGACCACAAATACAACATGCATAGATCCATATGAGATGTATATGGCCAAAGGAGGCATAGGAATCAAATTCAACATCCTTACGATATAGGTATCTATGTAGGCACATCCAAGGATAAGAAATGGAGTTATAGTCATGAACTTAAGGTATAGAGGGCGAGTGAGGAAAGAGGAATGCAACGATGGAAGCTGTATTAGTACTCCCTAGCTTAACAAACTATCACGCCAACCACATGTGTGTTATCTTCTTGTTTGTGTTAAGTTATGCCTTGCTTCTAGAATGGTTTCATGTGTTATGATTGGTTGTTCACATGATTGATGATTGCACTTATACTTGATTTTGTATGATCACCCTCAAAACTTTAATTAATCATGAGGTTTAATTAATAACCTAGCATGCATTGCATGAGACATTACATGAGATATAATGCCATCACTATTATAAGATGCGTTGGAAGTGATCAGAGGATCGATGTTTTGCCAAGTGCAAACTAAGTGATTAGGGGATTATCACGCCTTGACGGTTCTAAGTTCGGCCTGTCTCTTGAGGGTGTAATGCTTGGTGTATTGAGGTACCTGAGCCTAAAACATTAAAGCTAAGACACAACATAAATAAGTAATAAGAATAATAAAGATGTGAGTAAGATTCGGGACTGATGGTGGCTTCGGAATCCCCAACTTAAGGTTAGGGGGGGCGTAAAACCTAGACTTTACGTTGGTTACCGAAAGACCAAGTAAGATGTTGCATTTATGTGTTTGTTCATGCATAGCCCTTACTTGATAACTTGTTTGAATTATGCTCGTGTTTGTTACAACACTGAGAGATTGCACCCTATCTCACTAAGTTTTGGCTTACCGTCCTATAGATTTTGCCTTGTAGGTCGAGACTACCTAAACTTCATGATGAACTGACGAACCAAGGTGAGTACTCGTCGTATCAATGGTGGGCACGTTGTGGAAAGGATGTGAGGCCTAGATTGAAGTAGACATCTTTAGGATGGATTTTTGTAATTAATGAAATTGTAATGAAGTGACCTGGTATGGTCTTGGGTGTACCTATAGTGGTGAAATGGGACCCACCTGAAGCCTAATGATATTTTATGAAATTAATTATCTTGTGAGCAAGGAATATTATTACTCTGATTAACAGGTCAATGTTAAAGATAAGACGCTTCACGATTGCTTAACAAGGGGTTAAACGATCGTGGTAGGTTGTCATGTAGGGCCCTTAAAGTGGGCATGACATTTGAAGCTTCTATAGTGAACACAAAAGATAAAGAAGTATCGGATTATGCTTAAACTCTATCCCTAGGAAGTGATGGTTTTTTCTTTCTTTCATTATTATGAGAAAAGCATTTTCTTATAATCCTATTTTATTTCATTTTTCATATTACACATAGATCTTGGAATAGGCTTTATCGGTTTTAATTTTTGTTATTTTTTTTAAATCTACAAAACTATACAAAGCTAAGTGAAGATAGAGTTGAGTTATATAAACTCTCTTATTTATGTTTTGAGGTGTAATATGGATAGTGGGTACTTAGGCTGCCTTAACTAGCTATTATCTTTTGATAAATACTATTACTCATTAGGTATTTTGGTGGATTAGGTCCCTTATCATGCTATTATGTGATAGAACATTATGTTTATTATTGTTGCTCATTTATTATTGGGGAGTGGAAGTTCTACTTGAAGCAAATAGATGTGAGTACACCTTATATATTGTATGATAAACCACAAAATGATAAAGGGATTATTGTTGGGTTTTTATATAGTGTACAGTGGGTATCCATTGAAGATGTGATTCTTTATGTTTTGTAAAAACACCTTTATTTCATAATTTTAATGTAAGTTCATAAATATACTTAAAAGTTTGTAAAATCTCATGAAAATTACTAAATTAATACTAATTAGTTAAATGACACCCTATTATAAAATTACTCAAAACATTCATAATTTTATTTTAAAGTTCAAAAAAGAAAACATTGATGGAAGTTCTATATAGGAAATTTTGAAAGCCTCATCCATTGCATATCTTGACTGGTGGATCTATGGATGAGAACTCTTACTAAGTCTCAACGTATATTCATTTTGTGATATATGGTTTATAGCTCATATACTCGTATAATGAGGGCACTTATGGCTTTTGCGACCGTAGGCTTGTCCCATAGAAAAAATAATAATAACAACAATAAATAAATAATAAAGAAAAACATGTATTGATGTGCTTAAAACCAAGTATAAGCACACAAAACCAAATTGAAAGACCAATTACACAATGTCAATCAAACTAGTCCTCCAATTGCGTGAACCCCTACTACTTATGAAACAAATCTACAAATAGTGACGTGACCAAGATTGAATATCCAAGTATGATAAGCTCTGATACCAAAAGATGATGTGTTTAAAACCAAGTATAAGCACACAAAACCAAATTGAAAGACCAATTACACAATGTTAATCAAACTAGTCATCCAATTGCATGAACCCTTACTACTTATAAAACAAATCCACAAATAGTAACGAGACCAAGATTGAATATCCAAGTATGATAAGCTCTGATACCAAATTATGATATGCCTTAAATTGAATTAAAGCATATGCAATCACACAATTCAAACAAGTGCTACTTAAATCGGGATTAACCTTCAATTGGGCGTAAACCCTAAAATAGTTTGTACTCCGAATTGCTAATCAATGAGACTTAACACCAAAATGATGATGTGCTCAATTGAATTAAGCACCTAACACAGTTATCAAAGATGCACTCCATACAAGTAATTTCCACACAAATATGAAATGGCAATTACAAGACAATATCTAGGATACAATTCTACTAAATTGATAACAACATAAGGATAAAATTGAACCTACAATTGACGTCAAAAATCAAAACCGAGAACCAATCCTAATCAATACTAGATATGACACACTAGTTATGAAAAGGAAAATCAACTTAGGAATTGATATTACTCACAATTCACTAGGTTGCAACTCGCCATAATTCCAATGGATGAAATTGATAAGAGTCCTTATGAAATCTTAGGAAGAACCCTAATCTCTCATGAAAATTTTGCAGCAATGGTAAGTGTGTTCTCTCCTCTTCTAAACCCTACTTAAGCAAGTATTTATACTTGCTCACTTTAGGGTTAAGATGACTAAAAAATTATAACTACGCCACTAAAGGGTAGCCAGTCCTAAAACACAAAATACAACCAAATAAAATATCCCAAAAGCTTACAAAATAAATGATTTAAAGAAATAACAAAATACAAAAATAGTCTTCACAAGCCGATTCTTCAAATCAATTCGTCAGTCCAACTCATCTTTGGTTTAGGTCGATCCATGAATAACCCACAAGTTGAGTCTTAATGTGTTTGTCCATCACCCTGTAAAGCCCCATAAGTGTGCATGCTTGAATACACAATACATAAGTAACAGAAAAGATGTTAATATATAAATAATTTTATAATCGGTTTGTTCAAAGAGGACCCTCATTACCAAGATTTGAAATCCTTTAGCTCTTGCCCTAATGATAGGTCTTATAAGATTTTGACTCCTATCATGTATATTAAATTGGATTGACTATTTGTATTAATGTGTCATGTCACATATCTATGTGTTAATGTGTCATTCCTCATATCTAAAAAACTTTAACCCATAATAGGACCCAGTTATTAATCATGTTTAAAAATTTAAAACTATAATTCAACTCATTTAATAAACATATTTTGTATTTGGGTTAACCTATTTTTCAATAAAAAATCAAAAATAATTTTACCACAATTATAATGTCTATTAAAATAATCAAAACAAAAGTTTTTATAAAATTAAAATTTAAAAGAATGAATTACTTAAACTTTCAAATATAACGAATTATAATGTGATAAACAAAAGTTTTAAGTAAAGTAAGTCTATTATCAACATAACAAAATAAATCATTTATTTACTACATTATAACAAATGCATTAAATTAGTGCCAATATTCAAATTAATTAATTCTTTTAGAGAGATTGTCAAATAGCATGCATTAAAAATATTAACTAATATGGTATCAAAGATGTTAATGAGAATGGTTCATCATCCTTTTCATATTTTTCTATTATTTTTATATCATCAAAGCTTAATAGGTAAACTAAAAATCATCAAATTTAAAATGTATATTTGAATCATATAAATTTGTATACTAATCAAAGGTAAGTCTATTTGCATAACAAATATTTAGAAATTTTAAACACTAAAAATTTTGTGGAATAGAATCCTATGATATAAACTTGTTCGAAAGAAACATGCTTAATATTATGGAAAAGCTAAAATCACATTCTAATATGGATATTAGAAATATAAAACTTCTTAAAATAGAATTCATATATATGGTAAAGAGAAGAAGACTATAAGTGAAACTCATAACATATAAAAATCAATCAATACAATCCATGACTATGCAATTTTATGGGTTAATTAAACTCCTTGTCATAAGTAAAACTATTGAAATCCTAAATTTCTACTTAAAAACATTGCTAGAAGCATAAAACTAAAATAAAAATACAAAACAAGGCACCAAATTGTTAGTTATACAAGTTTTATATTAGAGTGAAGTTAGAATTAAGGTAGAACTTAGGTTAGAAAGAAAAATGATAACAACTCTAGTTTTAAATGAGTTAGGCATGTCCATAATTAAGTTTGCATGCTAGTTAATGCTGTATTTTTTTGTAGTGCAAAACTATGAAATTATTTATTAGTCTCATTCTTAATTCGCTAATCAATTTGAATGGTTAGCTAAGCTAGCTACTCTATTAATCATATAAGGTAGACAAAATACATGAGTCAATATAATCAATATTAACCCATCAAGAAATAAGAACAATTTTACAATACAAAAATTTCACTGCTCCATTGTGGCCCAACTTATAACTAAATAAATGTTAAAAATTAAGGAACAAGCAAAAATTAACATAAGGTGTCACAATGCTAACTAACTGGAAGACTTTTAGATAGATAAAGTCACACATTGTTAAACTTTTACAAATTATAAGACACAAATAGAGCAAAATCAGTTTCTAACCCTAAGCTAACTAACAATGCTAATAATAATTATATATTAATAAAGCTTAACTACGAACATACCCACATATCTTCCAATCCCGAACACCAACCCCCGCCCAGTTGGACCCACAATTCTTCTCTCATTAGCCCATCAGTCTTCTATTTTCCTTCCGACAGTTGCAGCCTATTAATTGTATTAGCCTTTATACCATTAGGGGACGATGGGCCTTAATACTTTGTTTTCGTTATAGTCCGCCAATAGGTGGTGGACCTATTCTATTCAGCACTATTTCAATTGTATTACTCCCAAATTGATGCATGCATGGACTATCATCTTCTTTGTTTAATTCCAAATGGACACCAGCTCCTCTGTTATTCTTCTTTTTAAAACTCAAAGCTCAACACATTTTGCTTCGCCCATCTATTTTTAGCCACAGAAAGTACATACATTTTAAAACATTAATAATATTTAAACTCGATGTCTTTGATATATATATTAAACACCTATTCCTTTTTCCTATACCGTTTCTACTAATATTTCAAGTCATAATTATAGGCGTACTATGAACCAATTATTATGTTGATGCTTAAATGGTTGTTTTTAGAAAGAGAAATGGCAACTAAAGTTAAAACTACATGTAAATGCGAAATATCTTGATTCACATTGAGATATTATCTATGAAATCAGCATGAGATATTGAATTGATCACATGCCGAAAAAATAACCTATACTCATATATAACATGGGGTAAATTACATATTTATCTATCTTATGTTTATTTGATATGCACACTTTGTTCTTTAAATAAAAAACACAAATATGATATCCTATGACTTTCAAAAATGTGTGAATGTAACAAGCCTTACTAAGTTTATGTTAAATAAATTAGACAAAGATCACCTATTGTCCCCTCATACACTTGATGTACTCGATGTACTTATTTCTCCCTTTATAGTTCACTCAATGCATAGCCCATCTTAAAAATTGTATGTTTCTTTTACTAAAAATTAGCATGCCCTTGATGTTTTCACATTCTCAAAAGCTATAGGTATTGATGAGCAATTAGTTAATAAAGAAAGTAGCTAACCATTACTTGCTCTAGTTCCCACCCCCATTACCACCTTTCAAAATAAGAGTGTTTAGGCATGTGAGCATGAGCACATATGGCTTGTTCTCATAGTTGGACCTACTAAGCATGAGCACATGTAGAAATTTCATGTGCTTAGACTTTGCATGCTTGGGCCTAAGCATGTGATCATGGGCATGCTGGACACAATAAAATTTATGGATTGCCTAACACAAGTATGGAGGCACATGGACTTTGTTTTTTTTCAATAATTGAAACTTGTTAATATTAAATTAATATTTAAATTTCTTCCTTTGAAAAAATTACATACGAACTTTTTATTCTTTCCTTAGACAATTTTATATTAGTTTTCTTAGCAATTTGCATACTTACAACTAATTATATTACATATAGTTCTACATTGCAAACTTACAACTAATTGTATTACATATAGTTATATATTAGAAAAATATCTATGAATTCCTATATTCTATGGTCGACTAAAATCATAGAGAATCAAAATCTCTCACCAAAATAGTAAAATGGGTAAGTATCTTTAAGTTTTACAAATTATATTTCTATTTGAGCTCCTAGCAATAAGATAATGTATTTTACTACTAAAGAATCCACAATGGCATTTCTTACACTATCATTTTTTATTCATGTAACTCTCATTTACATTAAATCTTATCCTTTTCCATACTTTGTAGTGTTATCTACAGAATAATCTATTGAGAGGTGAGTACACACTATAGCTTAGTAAGATAGGAGTGTATGTATGTATGTGTGTGTTAGAAGTTAGCATTAGAGGAGCACAAGAATTTTTTTTGTTTTTTTGTGTGTTATCAACTAGCCAGTTGAAATTGCATTAGCTTATTAGTGCAAATTTTTCACTAGTTTCCACTTTGTAAACTGATCGATCAGTGTTGCTTGGACCAACTAGATGATGGGGGTCATTCTCCTACTGTTCAATCAGTTTTTCTTATATCATTTAGACACCATTCATATTTTTACTCTTGGACATTTTTTTTTCATCATTTTCAATATTTCACTCATTTTTTCTTCATATTCAATTCATAGTTTGTCCAAAACTTCAAACAACACATTACAAGGTAAATAGATTGGTCAAACAAACATCAATTGTAAACAATGTAATAACTCATTAAATTTCCCATTCACCTAAATCTTGTTGTAAATTGTGCACAATGTGCCAAAACATAATAAAGGTGGGTATGTATTGTATATGTGTACTATTCTACTCATACATATTTTACAATAAAATCTCATAAACAAATAGAGTATATTTGAAATAATAATAAAGATATATTATTAATTAGAGTTTCATGATATCGTATTATCTAAAATTATCCTTGGTTCAATAAATATTCAAAGGGGATATAGATATTTAGACTAACACATTATATAATTAAAGTTATTTTCACTAGACCAAGGGAAAGATATCTAAGTTATATAAGTAAGTGCTCAAAGTTAAGTAGATATACTAGATAGGACCACCAATAGAGAGTACCATAAGTTATGTCATTAATAATGAGATAGAGGGAGAAGGGAGGGGTGGTTGGGGGTGTTTGCCAAGGTAGATATTAGAGAAGTGATTAGATTAAGTAGATATTGAAGTCTTAAACTAAACTATGACCATTAGTAAAATTAATCTTAACTGGGTTTGAGTCAAACCTTGACATATTTGTAAGGTATGTTCATGAAACCGATTTAAAACGGGTTTAGGTGCTAGACATGAGCATGGACATGTGTATGAGCAAATCTAACTCATTAATTAATTGTTTTATGTTTTTTTTTTATGCAAAATGTATCTATAGTTGTGTTATATTGTATTCAATTTAAAAGGTTATGTGCCAAATTTTTAGCCTTAACTGTAGGTGATAATTCACTTTTTCATATGTGCTTCTAACTAGTAACGTTTGTGCATGTGTGATGCAAGTGTTTGAAGATGTGTGAACAATGGATACTCTTTTGGATTATACTATCAAGAATGAGGTTTTTTATTTAATCATGAATTTTTCTCAATTACAATGACATACCTTGTCATTAGGAATTAACTTAATACTAGATTAGGCTAATGACGTTAATGAAACATGTACAACCTCCTCTTAGATTGTTTAGGAAAATCACTAGTTACTCAACAAACCAGAAGAGTACAAAATCCTTTTCTTGGTATTGGTTCAAACTATGTGACTTCAAAGGGAGCATAATAGGGTTAAGGAGAGCTTAAATATGTGAGATGTAAGTAAGGCTTTTGTAGAGACAAAAGATGCTATAAGGGCACTTACTATATGACTTGGGTTCAATAGTCACATTATGAATGCACAATCCCATGACCTCAGGTTAAAGCAATATTATTTTATGTATCTTCACATGGGATTGGTAAATGATATGTAAATAACATATGATTGTTCATGCATAGCACATGAAGTCATTGACAACTCAATTAATATTATGTAATGTACACCGCGAATCTCTACATAATTGATGACTTGTGGCTTTTGGATATTCCCTATTTTTTTTTATTTCATTTACATCCTATGTGAATGTTGAGGGTGTGGATTTTCTAAGTATATTCATACTTAATCTTGTGGACTTTGATAGGTTACTGCTTTAGTCTTTATGATATGTAATAGGGTAACGATATGACCTTAAATATTAGTGTATGTGTAATACCTAGAAATAAAAGGGTAAATAAAATTCTTAAAAGTAGAGGCAAATAAAATAATAAGAATTAAAGAGAGAGCTATTTTGGTCTTTTACCTTAGAGGTTATAAAACCTTGCTTTACATAATTTTTTCCTTTTTTCCTTTTCTACTCATGCTTTGTCTCTCTTTGATAAGAAAACTTTAATTTACAAACGCATACCATCAAGTTGTGCTTTTTGACACAAATCTGTAAGGTAAGTACTCGAATTGACTACTTTATCTTTAGGCTTTCTTGTTTTGATTTCTTTTGCGAGTTTAGGTACAAAATTTTCACAAACCTATTAAGGGTTTCTAGCGTAAATGTTGTTGTTAGGATGATCTAAGTAGGTAAGTTGTAGATAATGCACATGAGTTTTCATGTTTTGATGTTGGGTCGGTGAAAATGAGGAATGAGGTATTATGAAGGAAAATTTAAGTTTTTTGCATGAAAAGGGGAATAGGTATGATACCCCTCAGTTTTGGGTTACTAATTAGGGCTTAAACTTAGTCTATGTTGACATTCTCTGAGTTGGGATAAACTTTATGATGCCATCTTGAAAACTAATGGAAATGACCTTGTAAAGTTTGTTCCTAAAATAAAGACTATAGAATGATTAACTTGATTAAGATATGAACTAGTAAATATTTATCGATAATGTGAGTAGGTGATGAATATACAATGAAATAATAGAAAATGGATTAATTAGCATGAGAAAAACAATAATTTTAAACAAAAACATGTGGCCACACGTTGTGACTAAATAAACTAATAATTGATAAAAACAAATGATGGCAAAAGCTAAATGATAAATAAATAGAAGGCAAAAGTAATAACTATGTGTGTGGTTTGGATCAATCCAAGACAGCTGGAAATGTAAATTATTTGAAGCAACTTAATTAGTGTGGTATAGAAGGAAAGAAGTATCTTTTGCTAGTGGAGAGAAACACAAACTTAGAAAACATCATTAGAAAATTTGAAATTACCCATGAATCCTCTGCAAAACCTAAAATAACACTAGTACTAACCTTTCTAGGATAGTGACATGCAACTTCTTACCATTATGAATGTGAAGAAATTAATTGGGATTTTGTGAGTCTGAAGAAAATAGGTGTCATGCCCCAAAGGGGGCCTAAAAGTTTCCACTAAAAATTGTCATGGCACATGTGCACCTGTTACATGATAACCATCTTACGAGTCAGAGATTGTAAGACTCAAAATAATTAATTACATTTATGACTAATCATATTACATATAATCATACCATAAAAATATAACTATGGATTCCATGTCCCACGGTTAACCATGATTATAGAGAGTCAAAATCTCCTACCAACCAGTAAAAGGAATAAAACCCTAAGTCTCATAGATTCAAATTTTACATTAAGGTCCTAAAAGTAACATTTCATCTAAATAGTATAACATTCACAATTATTACTTTATTGTTCATAGCTTTCAAAAAAAAAAAAAACTCTCAACACTTCACATCTTATCCCATTCCAAGCTTTCATAATCTTTACCTACAAAACAGTTTGTGGAGGGGTGAGCACACTTCGGCTCAGTGAATGAGAGTACAATACTCTCAATACTACACACGTACAAGCAATTTCAAAGCAAGTTATCAAATCATATGCTATGAATGAATAACCATATGAATGCAGCATCTCACACAGTCTTCTAGTAACCGATGTGAAGTCTAGAGTTTACACCCCCCTTGACCTTAGGTTAGGGATTCCAAAGCCACCATCAGTGCCCAGGTCTTACACATAATCTCATTACTCTTATGACTTATTTATAACTGTGTCTTAGCTTTAGTGATCTAGGCTTAGGTGCCTCTCTACACCGAGCATTTACACACCCTTAAGAGACAGGCCAGACTTGGAACTGTCAAGGTGCGACAATCCCCTAATCACTTAGTTTACACTTGGCGGAACAATAATCCTTTGATCACTTTCGGCGCGTCCTGTAGTAGTGATGGCCTTCAATTTCATGCAATGTGTCGTGTAATGTATGTCAAGTTTTATATGAGTCTAATCCTTTAATTATTTGGTTTAGGATGATCAAACAATATAAAATCACAAACCAATCCACGCTCAAGGTAATAAAGTAAACTATCAGCCTTTAAGGAACACAATTCTAATGACAAACATTAGTGACCCAATCAATCCTACAAGCAAAACAATTGCACCTTATATGCACACTCATCACGACAAGAGATATCAAACATTACATGTCACAGCTATGATAAGGAATATTAGACTAATCAAGTAGAATCAGCCGAGCTAGACACAAATCACGATCAATAAGTTTGAAATGGGTTATCATGCGAGATCAACTCAATAATAGCATAATACGACTTAATCTTATCGACCGTCAAATCAACCACTCGGGTTCGATTTATAGTTTTGATCTCTTAACACCTCTGTGTCTCTTCACTTACTGTCAAATCAGTCACTTAGGATTGATTTACAACTATCAGTCCTTGACACCCCTATGTCATCGCACCCCTCAAGTGCTCAATTTTATACATAGTCAAGAGTCAAACAGGGTAGCCACATATATACCCCTTCTAAGTCCTCAAATACCTACGTATATAAGAATATATATATATATATATATATATATATATATATATATATAAACATATTTTTAACTAAAGGATAAATCTTTTAAATATTTTTTCTCATGTACTCAAGAGAAGTAAGAGGATATAATTACTACATTGAAAAATAAAGACTTTCATTTATGCTTTGTATAATTATAGGTATAAATGTAACCCACATAAATATAGTAGGAAAACTATTTTGTCCAAGCATATATATATATGTGTTGTCAGAATTAGATTCTTATACATGTACAAAGTGATACATAGTTTGCTCCATATGTCTATGCATAAACACCAACTATACATATATGTATAGAGAAAGTTAAGTTTACATGTATTAATTTAGTTTAAGAAAACAGAGCTAAATTTGGATATTAAATCCATAGTGATAGCATTCGCAAAATAGGGTAAGGTGCTATCATCAAGATAGTGATATCTATCCTTAGCCCATTCTATTCTTTATATTGTTACAATCGTATCTATCAATAATTTACCTAATTACTAATTTCTTCGTATGACTTCCTTTCCAACTTCTTTACCGTATTGTTTACTAAGGAAATAATAAAAATTACAACAATTGCAATCACAACCAAATAAGGGAAGACACATATAAAACATATCAAACCAATCACAATATTGTAGCATATCATAAAGTTTCCCACTCACCTGCTTATGGTCGTCTTAGTCCTAGTTGTCGTCGAGTGGTTCCGACATGTAATCCCTTTACCTAATGATAAGATAAAATAAAATAAGATAAATGTCTAGAATATAGTAAGGTTCGTTTATATTTTACTTATACCTAATTTAGTGTTTTAGTATAATTTCTTCGTTTTGAATTAGTACTTCAAAATTTTATAATTACATATTCTCTCTGCACTCACTTGTACACATAATTTTTTCATCGACAGCATGCATGCATTTCCAAGACTTCCTTTTATAACTTGATCACTTAGTCAAGCTACTTGAGCCACCATTTCTACACCAATAATATCTCTTCTTTTCCATTCAATTCCCATACATAAACAGTTACTTCCTTCCTTTCCTAGACTTCTCCACCCTAGCTTCTCTTCTTTCACTTCTTCCTTTCCGTTCCTTTTTTCTCCTTTTTCCAACTTTTTTCCCTCTTACTCTTTGCTACATACTTGCACTTCGAATATCACATACATACACCATACACACACTCCACACACGTTCTCTCATGCACCTTCATGTTTCCAATACACCTACACACTACACATTTGCCCACACATACACAAATTTCCACATTTACACACACTAGCACACATACATCACACCCCCTTTACGTACACACACTAACACACGCACACATATGCATACATACACTTACACTAACATATATACACACACGCATTCTCTTCCCACACATACTCTAGCACACACACACACACACACGATCCACCACATATACGATTCAGCACACACATATGCTGGCACACACACACACACATGATTCAGCACACACATACGTTGGCACACACACACACACCTACACACCAGCATACACACACATTCACACACTCATTTGCTCATACGCCAACACACACACAAACGCACATACATTCACATGCACCCATTACGCACACATCGACACATATCTACACATACACATTTCACACATGCACACACACACATACTCACGCACACATACACACCTACACCACACTCCTCATGCACACACACCACATACATACACAACACACACTCACATATAGATACACCGCACATACACAAACACATACTCACGTACATACACCTAGACACACCCACACTTACATCTCACGTACACATACACATATACCCTTCACCTCCACACCACACACACCCACACATCCATACACAATCTTGCGCTGGATTACCACCCCTTCCCCACACACACCGCAAGATCTCCACTGCTAAGCTTTGCTTTTCCTTGGTTTCACAAAAAAAATTTGGGTATATTTTTAAATAATTTTTCTTCACTTAAAACATAAGTAAAAATATACTATTATATACTATTCGAACTCAAGATACTTATATAGTATTCCTAACTAATGCAGCTAATTTACAAGCTAAATACTAAATTTTTTACATATTTGATATTAGTACCTATACTAAAAAAATAATTTTGTTTTACATAAACTTAGTCTTATTGAGTTGTACTTACCTCAAGGAACACGGTGGTGGTCTCGGATCGTCGATCGAAAGTCGGATGTGTGAGATATGAATTTTTTGTCCATTTTTCCTTTTTTTTTCCTTTCTTTTTCTTTTCTCTTCTTTTCTCTCGTTCTCTTGCGGTCCCCTGTTTCTCTCTCGCTCTTTGTTTCTTTTGGTGTCTTCTTTCCTTCCTTTTATAGTGTTTTTTTTTTTTTGACCTACCACTATTCACACCGTCATATATATATATATATATATATATATATATAATTATATTTTATATTATGATTATTTATATTTTAATATTCTGCAAAGTACGATGATATTTTTAAATTTTGTATTTTCAATATTTTATTATGAAACTTTACGTCTAAGCTAATTTGATTATTCTGGACATAAATATTTACTTGAATTTTTCATTTGAAATTCCGAAATCTATAATTTCAATTAATTTCATTATTTAACTCAATATTGTTTGTAATTTATGTTTCGATGAATTTATTTTTTAAATTTAAATTGCACAAGCTACAATTAGGACTTATAATTATTTTTATTTATTTCTATACCTATATACAAATATTTTTCAATTACTTTATTTTCTAAATTTATTTAGTAATGTATTTCATATAATTTGAAATTCTACACTCGTTATCATTTTCCTTTGTATACGATTATTTTTTTCAATTGTTTTAAATATCTATTTCTCGTTATTTGTTATACTTATCAAACGGATTTCATGTCTTCCTCATTTTTTTTCTATTTTAAGCCTATTATTATTTCTCATAAGTTTTTCGTTATTTGTAAATTATTAAAATAATATTAATATACTGCGATGTTTTAAAATTTTTCGTCATAAATTTCTCAAAATTATAATTCTCGTTACCTCGGCCTAAAAGTATCTATTATTTCTCTTATTTTCTTTAATTTTTATATAGTTTTTCAAAATTTTCGAAACATTACAATAGGAAATTACATGGAAAAAACCCCTGGTCTGGTCGGTTCAAAGTGCTATAGGTGAGCTGCTGTAAAGGGGTGTTGGGTTCTAGATAAGTGGCCAGCAATGAATCTGATCGATAACCTCTCGCAGGCCAATGGTGGCCGGAGCTCCCGCAAGGAGCAGGTCAAAGGTAACGGCCCTATTTTTGTAAAATTTATTAAAAATAATAAACCTGTGTGGAAGATTATGAAACTGGGTATTCTAAAGCTATTTTGTATGAAGTTTAACGTGGTAATTTTGTTTTGAAGAAATTTTTTATGGTTATATATGTTCCTTAAGAACTTGCCTTGTTCAAACGAAAATTAAAATTTAGTTTCAAAATAGCAAACGGTGATGTTTTCTAATGATTTTTGGTACACATAATCTTGAATTAATATAGTTTATGTGTGTAACCAAAATTTTGAAAATCTAAATTTTTACTATTTAATATGAATTTAACGAATCGGTCTACCATGTTTTAGAATATAAGGAATAATTGGGTTTTCATTCAATAATTTGATGCAATGGATTCATTATGATTTCTTACGCATAATAATAATGAAAGGACTATAATATTGATCATGTATAAGGCTGATAATTTACTGATTTAAGATAATTTTGATTAAGTTATAGGCTTGATTCAAAAGTTTATAATAACTATAGTGAAGAAACTGGTTTGATAATCCTAATGTGCAGAAACAAAAGTAAGTATTTTTCTTGGAATTATTCGAATAGGTATGTTATTATTATAAAACTGACAACTATGGTGAATAATGGTCAAATCATTGGTATTAAGGATAAATTAGTGGTAATATGTATTGACCAGCTTTAACTTGAAGTGAAATGATGATGACTAATTGAGTTCGTATACCAAGTACCAAGTAAATAACTAGTTTCAACTATACTAATGGCTTAAGTAGTAATTTGGGACTAAATTAACAATGTTTATGATGTTTTTGCTCCTTACATAAATAGTTAGACAAATATTATAAGCCGACCAGTTATGGTAGCGAATAAGATTAAATGATCAAGTAATAGATATGATTTAGATTAATTTTGATATTATGATCACAAACTCATAGAAAGATATATTAAGAAGGGTACTTACATAACTTAGCAAATTAGAAATAATAAGCCATACTGTTTGTACTATTTTAGTATACACTAACCTTTTGTCTAGATACTTCTATTTATGTTGATTGAGTTCTCTGTTCCTATATTGTGAGGTTGAAGGATTGGCATTATCTAGGTGACAATGACTACAACATTGAATGTTTATGATTGAGAGATAGTTGGGTGATAATTTTGTAGTTTTTTTGTGTTAGTTGAACATTAACTTGGTTTAGCTAATAAAATATTGAATTGGATGAGTTATTATAAGTGTTATTTAGGCTTCAAAATTGATTAAATGACATTTAATGTCATTTGTGTACTAACCAAAGACTTCTTAATTAAAGCAAGTCTTGTTACCTACTTGTTAATTTTGCGGCATGAACTTTAAATCAACCCGATGAATTTATGGCACGGCTGATGAACCAACCCAGTATTAGAGATCTATAGGGATTTGGTCTCCTTGTTTGTTTGTGATAGGTGAAAAGTGCATTAGAAAACTACTAACATGATGTGTAAGCATTTAAGGGTAGTTAGCAGTTAAGTATCTAACAAGTTAATGAGTAAATGTGTCAAGGTAATTTTCTACCATGTGCTAAGATTGCCTTTGATTAATTGTCTCGGATATTGAAAGGAAAGTTAGGCTATAGGGTAAATTGAATAGTCCTGGTAAGAGTTTTACTTTATTAGTTGTATATGCACTATAATGCAGAGTACCTATTGAGTGGTAAGTATCATGCTATTGATCCAAAGTCAATAAAATCATTAATTAATTTTAAAGAAATTAATTATCGAATTAGGAGGTTAAACTAAATTGTTGAAAGTATAAACATGATATTATTTGGCATAGGTAGATTAGTGATTAGTATCAGTCAAATATTTTAAGGTTAATTATTTAAATTACCCTTAAGTGTTAAAGAGTGAAGAAACGATATAAGAGTAATTAAGATTAATCAATATGAGTAGCTAATAAGAGTTAGTATTTAATAGCAAATATTTCCTAAAACTCTCATTTTCCCCTCATATTTTCTCTCTCTTCCATTCAATTTCTCTCATAACCCTCTCAACTCTCCCCATCTCTCTCTTGTCTCCATCTCTCCCTCTCCCTTTCCATCTTGTTCAATTTTCTCTTATTTTCCTTTCAAGTAAACTTACACATTATAGTTACATTTTCAAGAAGAGAAAAATAAACTCAAATCAAGAGTATGGGATTAAATTCAAGTAAGGGTTGAATTAGATTAAGATGAATTTTGATTTTGGAGTTCCAAATAGTCTAATGCCAAGCTAATTATGTAATTATATAAGGAATTGAATCAAGAAGTTGAAGACATAAGTGGTAGAGTTCCCATTACTAGCTTGATCGAAACTACATAGTGATAAGGGTAAGAGATAGAGTTTAAATTTTAGATATTTTGTTTGGAATTTTTCAATCTATAGTTTGGTGTATTGATTTAGACATTTAATTATTATTTTGCAAGATAGAAGTCCTTTTGGAGTGTTGAAATTAATGTGAGCAAGGTAATGGTATTTGGGATTAAAATATGTTTTAAAGCATCAATCGATCTATAAATTTTACAATGATGTTAATAGGTAATTTTGGGTTTATGAAGGTGATTTTAGCATGAGAAGTTCAATCTTGAAGTTTAAGAGATATTAGAAGGTTTTAAGAGCAAAGGAATAAGGTAAGTACTTAATTACTTGTTTAATTTGAAGTATAGAGTGTGATTGATGAATAATTGAAGTGGAAATAGGTATGGATATATATATATGTGTGTGTGTGTGTGTGTGTATGGCACAGGATGTATGTATGTGTGTGACGAATATTTGATTTGGTGAATTATGATGTTTTGGTATTAATTGGATTTTTTGTTGAGATTGTAATGGATGTAGATGAATGCTTAGAGGTTTAAGTTGTTAATTATAGAGAATTTATACTTGATGTGGAGTGTAATACGGGTTTGAGTGTATTCTTGATTAGTTTTGATCAATTGATAATAAGAAATAAGCAATCGATGTTTTGGTAAAATGTTTAATTATTTAGAATGTGATATTGAAGAGAAAATTAGTGATATGGATATAAATTATGTTATGGTCAAGCATAATGATATTGAATGGATATTTGAAGCATTAAAAATAATACTTTGATGTTTTGGAATGAATGATAATTGGTAGAAATTAATTTGGGAATGATAATAAGAAGTAAGGAATTGAAATGATGATGATTAATGAAGAATGAATAAAGATAGGTGAGCTGGAGTTTTTAATTCGTTTCTAGAAATAATCTAGAAATTTGAGGTGAAAATCTAATTTTAAAATAACGTTAAAGTGCTAATTTGAAAATTTGATGAAATTTAGAATGATTTGGCTTTGGTTTGAAGTGATTCAAAGCTAAAGAGGGTAAGAGATGGTATTTTGAAGTAGTAATTTGTAACTCGAAATTTTTAGTATTGTAGGGGTGTTTAACTTAAATTTGAAACTTTTAAAGAAATTTATAGAGGAATGAGTTAGAAATCAACTGGCTTTTTTTTTTTTTTTTTTTTTACGTGACTTGGAGTTGAAATAATTAAGTTATGCTTGTTTTAGTAAAGTATGTACAAGGAAAACAATTTCTACAAATTTTTGTGATTTATGTTAATTTGTAGTAGATTTAATGGAATTGAAATGTTGTGCAATGAGGTTGATAAATCTGTAAAAATTATGATTGAATGTTCATCTTTTGGTATGTTTGACGCATTATGATGATTATTTTATTCATAAAAATTGTTTAAGTGAGTTAACTCACTATTAGACTTAACAAGTTGAAGATAAATGCCTTTGAATGCATTCATGTGTTCTTCATGAAATTCAAATTGTTCTTCATAAAACTCAAGCTTGATCTAATTTCTTCATCTAAAGTCATCAAAAACATGTTTTTACAAGAAATTTGAAATAATTAACTTTTCATAGAAACTATTTCTTCAAAAACAAAACTATTTTCACCCAACAAAGAGACTAAAGTTTTGGATCAAAATTATTCAAAGAATGTGTTTGATTATCATGATCATCGTAATCAATCCTATAAGGTGTTTGTGGACTTAAGTAGGATCACATGGGCTTAATTCATAATTTGTTTATTTAAATAGTAAATAGGTGTATGGTCATAACCTATATAATAATTAAACAGGATCTTGTACTAAAATGGACAAATAAATAAAAGTGTTAATGTTGCGAACACTATTTGAACTTTACTAAAATTTATAATTAAGTACTTGAACTTTGAAAAGTTCAATTTAGTACCTGAATAAACTTTTTATGTTGTTAATGCTATTTGCACAAACTTTGTCAACATCTATTTATAGATGTGGAATATAACACTAATAGAAATTATAACAAGTTCATGTACATGAATAGGTGGGGTAGGCCTAATAAAAAAAAGACACAAGGAAAAAAAAATAACACACATAAACCAATCCAACTTTAACACATAGTCATGTGTTTAACAAAAGCTCCCTTCCTCACTTGTTAGTTCTATGGACTAACCTTACGGCCCAAAAATGGAAAAAGCAAAACCCTAACCCTAATATTTCCCTTTAACCTAGTGAAGAAACCTTAAGAAATTGATAAAATTGAAGAAGAAAATATAGATTTTTCCCCAAATCTATAAGATTTATGTATGAATTAGAAGAGGGATAGAGGCGATTAATGAAAGATACCTAGTACTATGAGGACACAAACCTTAAGCAAACCTTGGACCCACCTTAGCATTACCTAAAGTGAGTATTTAAAAGAATAAAGTGGAACCCACCTATGCATGAAGAAAAAAAGCTTTTGTCATCGTAAAGTGAACGTAAGGATTTATTTTGTTGACATCATGGCTGGAGACAAGATGTTTGTCCCACAAGACGACAACTTGATGAAGAATCTCACATGAGAGATGGTGCCATATGATCTAGATCCAAGTGGAAGGTAGGTATTTTCTTTATAATTTAAATTTACTATACTAGGAATAGTTAATCGACAATTAGGGTTTCCTAAATTTGGGTTTCGAAATTGGATTTTTTTTTAAACTTTTTGTTTTAGCACTTTTGTATGACAAAGGAAAGATGCAGATGCTGCTCATGATAGTTTCCCTCCCATTCTCCCTCTTTCTCTGTCTCCCTCCCTTTTGTCTCTATCTTATTTGTTTTAAAAACTAGGGTTTTAGTTTTGAGAGGGTACTGGAGGATTTGTTAGATTAAAGAACCGATTGTTAGGTTTATTAAGTAACCTTGATTTGATCCCTATCGCATAATTTCTTACATTCTTTCTTTCTTTTTTTTAATATCCCATGTAGAAGATTACATGGAAATGTTTCAACTTAGAATATTGTTACTTCCACATGTTAAAAGATAGTGGCCTTGGTTGGTTCATAACCTTTGAAGCGATTCAATTAATAAGTTAAATCACTAATTAATTAATTAGAAAATTATAATTGAGCTAAGTTAGTAGGCTTATTTAAAAATACTAAAAAGCTCACTAGCCTAAAGGGTTATACTTGGTTGCGAACTAAGTTAAACCTAATGAACCTAAATGGTAGTTGAATTCTAATTGAATTGGTAAGTATACTTAATAAAATTAATTTAATTTACACAAGTATTAATCAATGATAATTATGTTTCTAATTGGATATAAATATTTATTTTGAGGTGGAGGAATCTTCTCATCAGTTGTTAACGATGGCTCATGCATTACCAGCACATGATAGTTGAGTGCTATGAGCTAGATTTAGGATACTTAAAATGAACTACTACTTAAACTTAACCTAAGCATTTGTAATGCTATCTATGCGTGGGCACTTATTCAAAAGGGTGACACCCTTAGATTGAGTTTTGGGCTAAGGTTCAAAATGCTAGGATGGTAGGTAGTTAGGTACTTTGGTCACAAAGGTGGCGAGGTAGGCAATCGATAGCATTAGTACTCTCATGAAGCGATTATGGAAGTAAAGAGAAGTTGATCAAACGTTGTATAGGGTCTGGGTCTCGTATGGGACTATAAGAATGGACTATGACCAATGGTTTAGTTGCTATTTTTATGAGTGGAAAAAAAATAGATGTGAAAGTAATAATAGGTTTATGTGAAATTGTCTTATCTCTACTTTAGAAATGGCATAACAAGATCAATTTTTAGGTACCAAATTTATGTTTTGTAATTATTGAATGGATTAAGCTAAAACCTGGAAGGTAGGTCATTATAGAGTGGCATTAGAGCATGGTTTTGGTACTTGATGGATTTGAGTATGTAATAAGAAGGAAATCAAAGCAATATTGGTGACCTAAAGTTTTAAAGAAAGTATTAAAGTATCTTCAGGAATTCACCATAGGGTCTAGGCTAAACTAAATATGAAAAAAGAATATGTTTATGACATAGCACAAAAAGTAAAACAAGAGAAATGAAGTAGTAAAGGCAATGTAGTAAAGGGATTTGAGGCTTGAACAATAACAAATTGTGTTAGGAAAAGCCATAAATTGAAATATTGGAAACTCAATAAATAATGATGATGTGATATGGAAAATCATAGTCATGTAGTGGAAGCATGGTGAGTCTTTTCCCAATTTAAATTAAAGAATGATATTTTTTTTTCCTCTTGCAGTTTCCTTGGGGACTATATATCGTGCTTTAGCATCTTCCTAGCTTCTTTAGGTCTACAGTGACTCATAAGTGTTTTGTAGCTTAGTTTTCCTATAAATGTATAGAATAGGGAATGCATACCCCAATTTGGTATTTCATTAGCATTGATAAGTGATATGATATCCTTTCCTATGGAGAACTTGCTTTAAGCTTGGAAAATGTTTACAAGTAAAGCATAATGTAATGCATTCTTACGTGATTTTTTTCCCTTTTCCCCCCTATATATATGTGTGTTCATATAAGGTATGTATGGTGGTTATAATGATGAGAATTATGTGTTGAAAATAAATTATATGAAAGATAATAAACTGTATTTAGATATCCTATTACGTTATGTTTGTTTTGGTATTTCTAGCATGGCATGCAAGTAGGATTGTTGATACACATTATACCGGGCATTAGCTTACCTATTATGAGACCATTTTTCAGTTGCAAGTATTTCAAGGGAAATTGAAGGATACAATGAGACAATAGTGGATATAAACTAGAATTTTGAGGAGAATGTAAAAGTATGTGTACTATGAGGAGTTATAGTCAGATGAAGAGAAAAACAAACATTAGACAACTTTGTTTAGTTTAAATATGCTTAAGACTATTGTTATACTTAAGTTTCAAAATGCCTCCACTATATTGATTGTAGAGCCACTTATTTATATATACTTAGAGAATGCTTTTATTGACTATTATGGTTATCTAGATGTTGATAGTGAAATTTAGCAAATTTTGAGTTTTTGAGTGTCTTCACCTAGTGAGGACATGTGGCGGACTTGACTCATATTGGGTTTTGGGGCATTATAGAAATATACAAATATTTGTTGTTTCAAATAGATTAAGTACCTTAGTGTGACATCCTAGGTTATAGGGCATTACCATGTATGTATGTATGTATGTACGTACGTACATATGTATATATATGTTAATATCATATTGTCATGTGCACAACAAGTTGTTATGATTAGAATGCAATTTGGAATTTAGCAAATGCATAATTGTTTATTTATTTTGTCTAAAGAAGTTATTTCTCTTTTGCTTAGCATTTTTTAGGGTAAATTTCCTTAGAGCTTTATTTCATGCATTCATGATGTTAATCTAAGTTTTTACTTTTTAATGAAAAAAAAAGGCACATATATAGCCTAATTGAATTTAGAGGAATTCAACTTAAGTTACATTTGTAAGCTATCATAAAATATTTATTTTCCAGCCTACAGCATTCACCATTTTCTTTTCATTGCCTTTTTTTTTCTTTTCCAATCCCACCAACAATTGTTGAATTGGCATTATTTATTTTATTAAATTGTAGTAAGAGTCACGAAAAAAATATGCCAAAAGGAAAAAAAAAGTAATTCATTGCTATATTTTTTAGTGATATAATACACTCAACAAATGCTAAAAATGAACTAATTAAAAGAAAATATGATGAAATTTGAACTAAGTAAAAGTTAGCTAATATGATATTGTAATGTGCACCACAAGTTGTGATTATGGTAATTGAGAGCATGACAAATGTGCAATCATTTATTTATTTTTTCAATAGAAGTCGTTCTTCTTTTATAACATAATTGAATTAAAAAAAATTCAACCTAATTTATAAGTTGTCACAAACTATTTATATTTTCCACCAATAACATTCTCCATTTCTTATTTTTGTGTTTTTTTTACCCCTTTTCTAATGGGAATCTTTACGGTGATCTAGATAGATAGAGAACTTGATTTGGATTATGATCCAAATCACTTATATTCATACTTGTGTTCTTTATCTAATAAATGTTTGAATGTTAATCTAACAGGTACAATGATATTTCTTCACGAGATGCCAAATGAATCTCACTGTTAGTCAATTAGGGACATCATCGAATTCTCATCCAATGGCCTGCTGTGATCAACATTGCCCTGATGCATTGGCTCTTTGAAGATTATTGATTTTTGTATTTGTAACTTTTTCTTTAGAATATTTATTTTGTAAGTTTTTGAGATATTTTTATTTGGTTGTAATTGGTGTTTTTAGAACCGGCCATCCTATAGTGGCATAGTTGTTTTGTGGACATTTTAACCCTAAAGGGAGCAAGTATAAATACTTGCTTAAGTAGGGTTTTTGAGGGGGAATACACTTGAAAATTGCAATAAACATTTTCGTGAGAGATTAGGGTTTCCTAAGATTTCATAGGACTCTTATCAATTTCAATCCAATTGGAATTGTGGTAAGTTTGCAACCTAGTGAATTGTAAGTTATATCAATTCCCTAAGTTGATTTCCTTTTCATCACTAGTGTGTAATATCTAAGGTTGATTAGGGTGGGTTCTTATTGTTCTGATTTTAGGTCATTTGTGATCCCAAAATCCATTCATATTATGTTATCAAATTGATTGGTTTTATATCATTATATTGCCTTCGATTTGTCTTATATTGTTTTGCGTGGAATTCCATTGTGTTGAGGAGGAGATCACGATCTTATTAGTATGTGTTAGTGATTGGGATTTCATTGGATATTGAATTGAGTTCTTGATTCATTTAAGCAACATCATCATTATGGTTTTAATCCTCATTGATTTTGTAATTTGGATCACATTCAAATTTTTAGGGTTCATGCCAATTTGTTCCAAGTTAATCCGATTTTGATCTTGTGATTAGGAGTTGTTCCATTTGTTTGATTGCATATGCCTTCACTTGGTTTTAAGCATATCATCTTTTGGTTTCAGAGCATATCATACTTGATTTTTACAATTCAGATTCATAAGCGATTGGAGGTTTACGCCTCTAGTGGAGTGGTTTTTTTATTAAGATTGCTTCAATTTGTTGTTTGTATGTGCTTTGGATTTTTAAGCACATCATTTTCAATCTCAATAAGACCAAGAGCATTATTGAATAGGCTTGAATAAAAGATACATGTGTTTAATATGGGTTTTTTTCAAGTCATTATTGATATTTATTTATTGAATTGTAATAGGACCACAATAAAAGATGTTAAAAAAAAAAGGTAATTTATTTGTTATATCTCTAAGTGACATGATGCACTCAATAAAAGGCAAAGATGAAATTATTAAAAGAAATTGTCATAAAGATACCTTAAATATCTTGACATAAGTATAAGTAACCAACATTACACATGTAAAGGCACAATCTTTAGAGATTGAGCTTTTTGCACTGTAATACCAAACTTGTCTTCCATGCTCATACTCTCTAGTATAACACCATTTTCAAGCCTCCAATCAAAACAATTCACAAGTAAACCCACCATCAAGTGCAACATTCTATTCGCTAATGGCAATCCAGGACATATCCTCCAACCACCACCAAATGGAATTAGCTCAAAGTTTTGTCCCTTCACATCTAGTTCAATCTCCAAAAACCTCTCAAGCATAAACTCATTTGGTTTATCCCAATTTGTTGGATCTCTCCCAATAGCCCATGCATTGACTAAGATTTGTACACCTTTGGGGATTGTAAAGTTGCCAACTCCTACAGTGGAATCGGCTTTACGAAGAAGGAGGAAGGGAACTGCTAGGTGGAGCTTGAAGGTTTCTTTTACTATTGCTTGTAAGTAGGGTAAATGAGAGATATTAGATTCTTCAATGGCATTGCCTTTGCCAATGACAGCTTCAAGTTCTACTTTTCCTTTTGATAGTTTGTTCGGATTGTGAAGTAACTCTGTCATTACCCACTCTACTGTGCTCAACGTTGTCTCAATACCAGCAATAAATAGATCTTAGGATTGTCAAGTTCATAACGAGCAACAAATTGATTTCAACAAGAAATTTGTATTTTTAAAATCCCTTTGCACATAAAAGTAAATGTAAAATATTAAAACAAAATGTAAGCTATGATTAAAGCATGGAATAAATTCATGCCACTAAACATAATTTTAGAAGAATAAATTCATTGGTTATTACATATCATATTTTATCTACATGTGGTGTATAAATTATAGTAGGATTTTTTATATATTTAATTTGTATAAAATACGAATAGTAACCATTTTAAAAACTATATATTTTACTATTATAAGTGTAAAAATTTTATTTTATATATATACTATATATACATAACACATGACATTTAATATCCAATAATTTTTTCTCTAATGTTGGTGCAACTCTATTTAAAATAATTTGCTATATGTTTTCTACTAATTCTCTATTTCACATAGTAAAGAAAATGGCATTTTAGATTTCTATCTTTTTTTTTTTTATTGCTAAGAGACTTTTGGTTCACTTCATTGTGGTTTGAATATAAAGAATGGAAAACATCCTTAAGGTCTTGATTCATTGAAAAATCTCATAACTAATAATAGAAGTAGATAAAAAAAGTCATTGTAGCACTTCACAATAACATTTTGGAATGAAAACTTTTACCTATTTGTTTGAAAATGTAAGTATATAAATAAATGAATTTTATTTTATTTGGTTAATCAGCCTCTTGAAAGGTATTGGTGCATATTATAACAATTTTCTTATAAAGAATTATAGCTTATGAAATAATATATTGTAGTCTTCGCCCATGCTTTTATAAAAACTTATTTTTCTTCTATCTATATACATGTACTTTCTTTATAAAGATGTAATTAGTATTAAAATAATAAAATAAATTTCTTTTCTTTTTTATTTTTCTTTTTCCTCTAAACACTTGATATCACTGTTAAAGAGAATGACCCTCCAGTGGCTTATGCAACGACTTTCGCTTCAAAAATGTCTCACTCCACAAGTAACATTAAACTAGGGCAAGCTGAAAATTTTGGCCTGCACCCATGTGGCCCGTGATGGGTTGACCTACATGGCCCACAAAAAAAAGAAGAAGTTAAAATTAGCTTACTAAGTTGTCCAATATCAATAGTAAAACTGAAAGTAAAATAAGTAAATAAACTAAAAAGGAGATGCAATATATAAACACAACACGAAACTTTTATATTTAGATTGTAATTTTGTGCTCAGTCACCGCCACTAAAATATGAAAGAAAAAAAAAGTGTAATATTATTTTAGAGTTAAAAAAATTAAATGATTGTAGAAAAAAAAAAGAAGAGAAACGATAAATAAAAAAGAGTTGATGATGAAAATAATTTTTTTATTTTTTTAAAAAAAAATCTATACAAGACGGAGTAGACAGAATTTTTGGACCTACAACATATGCGGGTCAACGCGGACTAACCCGCTTTGACCCATGGGCAAGTACAGGTCGGGGCGAGCCAGCCCGATCAGCCCACATTCTCGGCTCTACACTGAACCAAAGTGCTATCCACCAGGTTTCGGACAGTGATTGGGAAATTTATCGGTTTTGTCTCATTGACGGATACCACACTATTTGTAATCTCTATACAAGTACTATAGACACGTATCAGCTTTTAGTTACTGTATATTAGTTAATTTGATAAGAAACAGTGATTAGGATCATTATCGGTTTCGACTCATTGATAGATACTACACTATTTGTAACCTATTTATATACTATACACCTACAGCTTTTAATTACTGAACAATAGTTAATTTGATAAGAAAAATAGAAATAAAAAAAATAAAAATAGAGCCTGAGACGTATGCAATTCCATCAAACATTTGGAATTTTTTTTCTACCAGGAGATTAAGACGAAGCACCAACCCAAGAACGATGTCTTAAATCTCCAAAGATTTGTATCCTCCGCCAGTTGCCTGGCCGCTGTCGTGGTCTCCAATTGTCACTGTTGCGGTCTATGAACAAGAAGCTTTTGTCCCACGGGGGGAGAATAAAAAGAAGAAGAAGTGGTACCGCAAACATTTTTTTACCCCTTTTATAAATTTTTATTATATCATTTAATTTAATATATCTAATAATTATAGTTTGTTAAATTAATTATTGAAAGCCTATAAAAAATCGACAAGTATCAACACTTGACAATTTTTTTAAGAGTTCATAAAAGAATTCGAAAAATAAAAAGTTTTAAAATATTAAAACTCAAATAAAACAATTTAAATAATTAATAACTTAAATAAAAAAGCAATATAGTGATGATTAAATTTACACTTTTCTCTTATTATTTATATTATAACTATTAATAACTAAAAAATATCTATGAGAATTTTTTTAATTAACTATTATTTTTTAGTAAATAAAATTTAATTTTAATAGTTATTATATAAGAAAAAACTAAAATGAGAAAAATAATAAATTTATAAAAGTAAAATGACTGAAGTGGATTTCAAAAGTAGGGCCTCACGTTTGTTAGAATATGCAATATTTAGTCATGTCTCACATCATAACAAAACTTGCTTTTTCAAAATAGTAAATAACATTATATTATTTTTTAAAATAAATTTTAATAATTACTCTTTTTTACCTTAGGGGAGTGAGAACTCCTACCAGCTTCTGATCCCTTGGCTCTAGCCATGTTATTACTCTATTAACCGTATTTATAATATACTGAAACTATTATGCACATTCTATATTACTCTCTCAATGCTTCAATGGTAAATCTGGTCTACTTATGAATACAATAACTTCTTTTATACCATGTTGGTACTTTTATGACATTAAATTTATCCGTTATAAAATAACTATTATATATAGTAAAGAAAGTTATACATATATAAGGATTGTATTAATGGATGCTTTTAGAATATTTATTAAAGATTCAAAAAGAAAAATCTTCTTAGTTTATAAATACTGATTAGGTACTTAAAGAAAGATAAAAGTATTAAAAAGTAAAAAAAAAAAAATTAACATTTTAATAAATATACTCAATAGACTCATTGAATATCGGAATCAAGGTCACTACAATCACACGGTATATATCGGATTTAGTTTAAATTTCTCATTCTATTGTAATAACTAAAAGAAAAATGTATATTGAAATGGATAAATTTATCAGGAGCTAGCATAATATGTAAATTTATTACCAGAAAGAGGTGCTTCATTAGTAAGAAGTCCATGTTCTGGCTCGCCTTCACAAAGATCAAGTGAAGTATCCAACATATCATTTGTCGAACCGGAACCCGAACCGGGTGTTTCTCTCACTTGTATTCGCTTCTTGATCATCTCATCAAACAAATCAAACAATTTACCAAACATTACCGTCATTCGTCGTCGCGCACCTTGTAGATCCAGCCTCTTTAGCACTGGAAAATAGTCGGCGATGTTCGGCTTCCCAGCTTCAACCATAATGTTCCAAACAATTTCCTTGAACTCCCTAGCAGACCCAGATTTGGGATCCGCCAAGTCAACAGGAAAAATGAATCTAGACAGCAAATTCAGGGTCGTCGCAAAAGCTGCCTCTCCAATATCAACCGGCTCATAATTCCTAGCGGAATCTCCAACTCGAGCAATCATCTCTTGGATTTTCTTGCGACGGAGGCCTTGGCTGCAGTCGAGCTTTTTCGCGGCGAAAATATGGACGTTGCAGATTCTCCTAAGGTTTCTCCAGAGTGGAGCCACCGCAGCCCAAGGCTCACCAAGCTCATCCTGACCAAATCTGGGATCATTCTGCTGGAGAATATGGTGTCATGGGTTTGTAAGATTTCTTTGGCTAGTGATTTGGAGGAGATGACAATAGTGGTTATGCAACCGAGTTCTAGTCTCATGATTGGTCCGTAAGTGGCGGCTAGTTTTGCAAGGGACCTGTGGGGAAGAGCCCCGAGGGCAAGGAGTTTTCCGATTAGTGGAGCTGGTGATGGTCCAGGTGGGAGATTTACCGGAGATTTCTGGTTTCTTTTCCTAAGAAATAGGAGTGCTTGGATGCAAACATACAAGAGGTATAGGCGGAGAGCTAAAACTAGTAAATCCATGTCTCTTTGCACACTTTAGGAAGTACTAGCACTCTCCAAGGTTTATTGTGCGTGAACATACATTGAGAACTCCAGCTATTCATATAACAACTGAGTTGATTCCTGCCTGCTTTTTAATATGTTTTCGTAGTTGTCACACGTAAGAAGAGATAGTGTGATAGGAGCAACTTCTATATCATAATTAATAATTGATTCTTATAGACGTAAAATATTATGCACGTCACTGGTGCTGCTGGTCAATATATATTTATTTGTGCGAAATAGGTGTTTGCTTTCTTCTTCTTTATTTTTTTATTTAAACCAAAATAATAATACTTATAGCTCGTTTATTTCGCTGAATGAAATAAGACTATAATGAAATAACTATTACTAGAAAATAGCTATTATAGTGAATTGGTATAATGATATTTACTTAGATGTAATATAATTGAGGTTACGTTGTTTACTTGAGGGAATAAATGAAGAAATAAAAGTAAAATAATAAATGGTATAACGAAAATATCCTTAAATACCGATACATATTATTGAAGCCCAAAATTGGATTACATATTTGAAAAATCGTAAACCTCAATTGACAAAATTGGGCTTCTCCTTGCAGATGGACTGATAGTAGCTAATGACAAATCAACGCACAGATCCGATGCCACTGATTGATGGACAACAACAACAATGGAGACTAGCGACGATGGGGGTAAGCAACTATGGGAAGCACTTGGCAAGATCCAGCAAAGTAGGCTTCGTTCCTACAAATCGACCAACACTAGAGACCGGCATTTCCATTCACAAATTTGATGCTAGTGATCGACGAACAGTAGTGACGATGGACACTAGCGATAATGGACACCAGCTACAATAGTGTGCAAGAGATGACGGCTAGCAAAAGTGATGATGGGATGCACCTGGCCAGATTTAGCAACGAACGCCCCCTTCTTACAGATTACAGATTGATGGAGGCAAGTGATGATGTTTCTGTTGAAGGATGATTCAAAAAAAGATATATTAGTTTGTTTAAGTTTATGTTAGTTTGTTATTCATCAGTTTTTAACTTAGATAAACATCAGATTTAGTGATAAGATAAATCTCCTATTTATGTGTTAGTTAGTTATTATGTAAAGCCTATTTAAGAGACAAAACATATTTTATGGAATAAGTTTGTTTTGCTCCAAAGATCTGCTGCACTTTCTTGCTTGCTCTGTTTTCTTTCATGTTTTGCTGCCGCTTTCCCCCAACAAATTTGGTATCAGAGCCAAGTTCGTCTGAAACCGGGCGTGAAACCATGGCAACCAACAATGTTGTGAATCTGTCCCAACCTGCAATTCCCATCCTTACAGGTGAATGCTACGATTTTTGGAGCATCAAAATGAGAACCCTGTTCAAGTCACAAGATTTATGGGACTTGATTGAACATGGCTATCAAGATCTGGATGAAGAGGCCAGGCTGAAAGAAAACAAGAAAAAGGGATAACAAGGCATTATTCTTCATCCAACAGGCTGTTCACGAGTCAATATTCTCAAAAATTGCAGCAGCAGACACAGCCAAAGAAGCTTGGACAACTCTGTAAACGGCATTTCAAGGTTCATCCAAGGTAGTCACCATCAAACTTCAATCTCTCCGTCGTGATTTTGAAACTTTGCAGATGCAAAGTGGAGAGTCGGTGCAAGACTTTATGACTCGTGTAGCAGGAATTGTTAATCATATGAAGTCATATGGAGAAGCTGTCTCTGATCAAACCACAGTTGTAAAGGTGTTACGAAGCTTGACACCGAAGTTTGATCATGTAGTTGCAGCAATTGAAGAGTCCAAAGATCTTACAACATATTCATTCGATGAATTAATGGGATCTCTGGAATCTCATGAGGCAAGGTTGAATAGAGCAGAGGAGAAAAGTAGTGAGAAGGCATTCCACGTGAAAGGAGAGGTATCCAATCGCAAGAGGAGTACAACTAGTTGGGGACATGGTAGAGGCAGGTTTCCCAGTCGTGGTGGTCATGGCAGAGGACGGGGTGAAGAGCAGAATCCTCAGTTGCAGCACCAACAACGGTGGAGGAATAGGGCTGATGTTCAATGTCATTATTGCAAGAAGTTTGGACATGTAAAGGCTCATTGTTGGAAGAGAGAGAGACAAGTGAGTTATGCAGAACAAGAGGAGGAGGAACTGAAGTTGTTCATGGCTTATCAAGGGCACACATCAGACACCAACATCTGGTTCTTAGATAGTGGGTGCTCTAACCATATGACAAGGGTGAAGCCATTGTTCAAGGAGCTCGACGAGTCATTCAAGCAGAAGGTGAGACTCAGTGATGACAATCAAATGCAAGTAGAAGGCAGAGGAACCGTGGCTATTAGCAATGGTGATGGTAATGTTAAGCTCCTTTACAATGTTTACTTTATCCCTAAATTATCTCAGAATTTGTTGAGTATTGGGCAACTCATGGCTAGTGGATATTCAATTTTGTTTGATGATGCTTCATGTGTAATTAGAGATAAAAAATCCAATCAGATCATAGTTAATGTTCACATGACACCAAATAAATTATTTCCACTTGAAGTCTCTGAGGTTGAAAAGCATGCGCTTACTGTTAAGGAGAACAATGATTCTAGTTTGTGGCATTTACGGTATGGGCATTTGAACATAAAGGGTCTGAGATTGTTAAGTCAAAAGGAGATGGTGTTTAGCTTGCCTAAAATAGAGTCACTAGATATGTGTGAGGGCTGTGTATATGGCAAGCAATGTAAGAAACCATTCCGTATAGGGAAATCAATAAGGGCGTCCAGTATTCTTGACATTGTTCATGCAAATCTGTGTGGTCCGATGCAAACCATGTCACTTGGTGGGAGTAAATATTTCTTGCTGTTTATGGACGATTACAACCGCTTCAGTTGGGTGTATTTTATGCAATCCAAGTCTGAAACATTTGAAGTGTTCAAGAAATTCAAGGCACTTATGGAGAAGCAAAGTGGGAGCTTCATCAAAATATTATGAACAGATAGAGGAGGTGAGTTTTTATCTTGTGAGTTCATGCATTTTTGTGAACAAGAAGGCATACATAGGCAGTTGATAGCTCCTTATACACCGGAGCAAAATGGCGTAGCTGAGCGAAAGAACTGTACCGTTGTTGAGATGGCTAGAAGTCTGTTGAAAGGGAGAAGTCTTCCAAATGATTTGTGGGCAGAAGGCATTGCAACAGCTGTCCATTTGTTGAATCTCTCACCAACGAAGGCTGTTCTGAACATGACTCCATATGAGGCTTGGAGTGGGAGAAAACCGTGGGTAACTCACTTGAAAGTGTTCGGGTGTGTAGCTTATGCTTTGATTGATTCACATAATCGTAGGAAACTTGATGATAAATCTACAAAATGTATTTTTATTGGCTATTGCAATGAATCAAAAGCATATAGATTGTATAATCCCATTAGTGCCAAAGTGATAATTAGCAGGAATGTGATCTTCAATGAAGAAGCAAGTTGGCCTTAGCATGAAAAATCAGACAATGTTCAATTCGAAGTTCCAGCTGAAAATGAACATCCACAAATTGAAGTACATCAACCTGTCTCAAGCTCATCTCCGGTGGAGTCTCCAAGCTCATCTTCATCAAGCTTGTCAAGTGAAGGGTCCTCATCTGATGACAATCCTCCAAGGAAGTACAGGCCACTGACAGAATTGTACGAGACAACACAAGCACTATATGTAGCTAATCCAACAACATTTGAAGAAGCAGCTGCAAAGGAAGAGTGGCAAGGGGCTACGAAAGAAGAAATTGCAACAATTCAAAGAAATGAGACATGGGAATTGGTTACACTACCAGAAGGCAAGAACGTCATAGGAGTGAAATGGATATTTCAAACAAAGTATCTAGCGAATGGCAGCATCCAAAAGTATAAGGCTAGGCTCATTGTAATGGGTTATTTGTAGCAACAAGGTGTGGACTATGAAGACACCTTCTCCCCTGTTGCACGGTTTGAAACTATAAGAACTCTTCTTGCCTTAGCTGCTAGAATGAATTGGCATGTGTTTCAATTTGATGTTAAGTCTGCTTTCTTAAATGGTGAATTGAAAGAAGAAGTATATGTATCACAACCTCAAGGATTTGTGGTCACAGGCAAGGAAGATCATGTATATAGATTGAGAAAAGCTCTCTATGGGTTAAAGCAAGCTCCTCGAGCTTGGTATAGCAAAATAGATTCCTATTTGTGTGAGAATGGATTTGAACGAAGTAAGAATGAACCCAATTTGTATCTAAAGAAACAAGGTGACAGTGATCTCCTCATTGTTTGCCTTTATGTAGATGATATTATCTATATGAGTTCTTCTTCTTCTCTTATTAATGAGTTCAAATTTTGTATGAAGAAGAAGTTTGAAATGTCAGATTTAGGCATGTTGCATTATTTCCTTGGGTTAGAAGTGAAGCAAGTTGAAGATGGGATCTTTGTATCATAAAGAAAGTATGCAGTTGATCTGTTGAAGAGGTTTAACATGTCAGGTTGTAAAGTTGCTGCCACGCCAATGAATCTAAGCGACAAATTGCAGGTGGATGATGGAACAGAACTAGCAAATGCAAAGTACTTTAGAAGTTTAGTTGGAGGATTAATATTTTTGAGCCACATGTTTCCTGATATTGCCTTTGCAGTAGGAGTGATTTCCAGATTTATGAATTGTCCATCAAAACATCATCTTGGAGCTGCAAAACGAGTATTACGATATATTGCAGGAACGGTGGACTTCAGATTATGGTATGGGAGTGTTTCGAAGCTGAAGTTAATTGGATATAGTGACAATGATTGGGCTGGATGTTTGGATGATAGGAGAAGCACATCAGGTTATGCATTCGGACTTGGATCAGCCGCCATATGTTGGAGTTCAAAGAAGCAACCCACTACTGCGTTGTCAACTTCAGAAGCGGAATATGGAGCAGCAACAGCAACAGCATGTCAAGCCATTTGGTTGAGGAGAATCCTTGCAGATATTCACCAACATCAAATGGAAGCAACTGAGATTTATTGTGACAACAAATCTGCAATTGCAATGGCAAAAAATCCAGTTTATCATGGAAGAACCCAGCATGTTGATATAAGAGTTCATTTCATCCGAGAACTAATAGCAAATGATTCAATCTTCTTGAAGTATTGTAGTACAGATGAGCAAGTGGTAGATATCTTGACAAAATCATTTCCTCAAGACAAGCATGTCTATTTCAGATCATTACTTGGAGTGTGTAACTTTGAATCAAGGGGGAGTGTTGAAGGATGATTAAAAAAAAAAGATATATTAGTTTGTTTAAATTTATCTTAATTTGTTATTCATTAGTTTTTAACTTAGATAAACATCAGATTTAGTGATAAGATAAATCTCCTATTTATGTGTTAGTTAGTTATTATGTAAAGCCTATTTAATAGACAAAACATATTTTATGGAATAAGTTTGTTTTGCTCCAAAGATCTGCTGCACTTTCTGGCTTGCTCTGTTTTCTTTCATGTTTTGCTCCAGCTTTCCCCAACAGTTTCCAACGTTTCCTTTGATCAACAGACACCTCCGATAATGAATAGCAAGCTATGATCGACAGCAATCGATGATAGGATCTCTATGATAGATCTGCACAACCCTCTTCCTTTGCTTCTTTGATGTTGATGTGCTCTGGGAAAAAAATGAAGCCTGGATTACTATTACATTGCTTTGGCTGGGGAATGATAATTCAATGACTCATATAATTGCAATTCCATAACAAATTCCTATTTAGTAAATTAAACAGCATAATGGCCATTCTATACATAATAGAATTTCAATTACGGTGAAGTAAATGAGTTATTATTATTATTTAATGTATCTTTCGCATTCTCTTTCTTATCCTTACACTGTTGCTTGACGTGCCTACAATCTTTACTCTAATCAGTTCATTCATTGGATGTATTTGTGGTCTTTATCTCATGTAACGTTGATATCTTTGACAAAGCTTGTGATATTGAGTTGTTTAGTATTCATTTAATAATATGATGAAGCCCATGCTCCCAAATAGTGTGGGAAGTTTTTTTTTTTAGATTAAATTTAATTATATTGTTTAGTTTATAAATTTTCAAACATAAAAAAAAAAGAAAATAGTTTAGTTTAGCTCACTTCAAGGTTTGAATCATTTTTATACGTATTATTATTATTTTTTTCTATATGGAAGTAACAAGTCGTAAAAAATTATACTTTATATAAAAAAGATTTACTTCATTATCTGGGTATCACTTACCAACTTTAATACAAATTTGATTTATTTAAAAATATTTTATTATCTCTCTTTAAGTAATTCTAGTTTTTATATCTATTATTAAGCAAAAATACACAATAAAAAATGGTAATGAGTTACTTAATGAGAGCTAAATAAAAGAAGGATTAAATGTTCATCTAAATCAAACAACGTTGATCACGGC
Organism: Laguncularia racemosa; assembly: GCA_037954665.1. NCBI lineage: Eukaryota > Viridiplantae > Streptophyta > Magnoliopsida > Myrtales > Combretaceae > Laguncularia > Laguncularia racemosa. The sequence continues at coordinate 3,092,128 of JBBMOL010000030.1, read as the reverse complement.
ACTATCTCAATAAAACATATGTTAGAAATAAATAGTATTTAACCTAACCACAAGTGATATATTATTTTTTGAGACTAAATAATATAAAAAACAAATAAATTGAGCCTTTATATAAGCACAAGCCCACATATACATATGCTCACACACACATATGAAATACTAAAAAAATGGTTTTAAAATGAAGGATAAACGGTCATTTCTTTATTTAAAGGATATAGTTTGAAAGTTTTATTCTATAGAAAACCGACAATTAGAAAAAAAAAAAAAAGTCAGATAACCTCTCTTTTTCTCACCCTTTCTCCAAGATAGTGTCACCACTTACCTGCACTAAGGTCTCCACATGTGTTCTTCCAAGAAAATCCAACCTAAAGGCAAACAACTATTTCCCTTAGGTCTCCACACGTGTTCTTTTATGAAAATCCAACGTATAGGAAAACAATTATTTCCCTTTTCACCACTTTTCCAAAATACAATTTGTGTTATATAGAATAGTTAACAAAAAAAGGTGAAAAGACTTTTGTGTGGGTCACATGTGGTGGTGTATTAAGGTGTGTAGTGTTGTTGCCTAAGGTGCTGTCAATTGAACATATTCTTTATTTAGTAACTCATTAAGGTTAGTATTGCTAAAAACCTTAATTTAGAGTTTTCTCCTAGAACTTGCCTTGATCTATTTTAGGCTTTAAACATTGTTAAAAGCTAATTAAGATATACAATCATTAATTCTTTGGTTTTTATTTGATTTTGAGAGATAAGTAAGGCTTTCATGCTCTATGATAGTTTTGGGGTGAGAAGCTTGATTGAGGTTACCTTACGTTGAGTTCCTAACATTTGAGAAAGTTATAGGGAATGGCCACCAAGGCAATCAACTAAACCTTAGGGTCAGGTAGTTAATGACCTAAGCCTTTAGCCCACCATTTTCACCTGGTTGCTAACCATGTCAAGGTAACAGAAGCTCTAGTTAAATAATTTTTTTCTACAATAGACCACCTTGATCCATTTTTCATTTTTTTTAGGCTTAAGAATGTGATTTTCAATATATTTAAGATTCAAATCAATCTTTTGTATATGGTTATTATAACCTTTGAACAACAATTTTGATGATAAAAAAAATGGATTATGTTATTTCTAATACATTTATTTAAGTGTGTAGATTATCTAGAAAATAGTTTTCATTTATAAAGTTTTATCAGAAGCACTATCATTAAATAACAATTATGTAGATAATATGTTTCGGAAGTAAACAAATCAAATTAATGATGAATCTAAATTTGTGAAAAGGAATGGAAGCAATGACTAAAGATTAAAGAAATCTAAATCAAAGTGAATTCATTGGAAACTATCAAAATCTAACCTAATACAAGAACTAAGCAGATGAGAAGGAAATGGATTTAAAACATAATTATCAAAACATGTACAGGATTTGGCAAGTTGCAACTCGGTTGTTCAAAGTTGGAAACAACTCAATATGTCATTTCTAAAATCAAGTAAAGATTGGTTATTCAATATATAAGTTTAATAAGTTGAATTTAAGACCTAGATTCAAGACCCACATCCACTAGTTGAATATATTTGACCAATTCCACTAAAAGTTGAGTTTAAATGTAATGGGGATCTCTACTTCATGTAGATTAGTTGAAAGATAAATATTTAATCAATAAAGGAAAGTAAATCATTTCTTTAAGGATATGGACATTTACTGAATGATTATCAACAATTAATACACCAAATAATGATCAAAGTCGATTATTTCCTATTAACTATGGAAGGAATAAAAAAGGGATGCACTTTATCAAGTTATTTTCGGATAAAATTGAAGAATTAAAATTAGATTCAATGAAATTATGATCAAGGAGGATTGAATCAAGGATCTTGCATCAATAATGCAAAATTGATCATTGAACTTTAACTAAATAAGCTTGTCTTTTATAGCAAGGCAAGTAGAGAACAAGACAATATACAACTTATATAAGAGCACTTAAAGAAATCCTATTTTTATGTTGTATTTCTATTTGAGTACTAAACTTGTAAAGAAGTTAATTTTTTTTTCCCTCACTATTGCATTCATTTTTTAGAAGTTATTATGTGATTATGTGGTTAGATTTATTTACTATAGTTTTGTAGATTAGCTTTAGGAGAAGCTAAATGGGATAAAGTTGTGGGTGACTATGCCTTGTTATGGAAGACTATGGTAACTCTTAAGTTTTTGAACTTTGATATAGTGGAATGACTAGTAAAGTCGATTAGATCCCTAACAAGCAAAGGTTAGAAGAGTAGAATAACGCATAAAGCAGAGCCATTATAAATCATTTGCCTTATTTTCTCATCCCTACTCTTTTTATTTTATTGCAATTTATTTATTTATGTTGCTATACTTAGTTGATTTCCATCACTTAGCAATCAAAATAGGTTATTTTTGAATAATTTTAAAAGATTTCCATCACTTAGTAATCAAAATAGGCTATTTTTGAATAATTTTAAAAAAGATTAAAAGTTATAGCAATAAATCCACCCCCTCTTGATTACTAATCTAAGACTAACAATGGTATTGGTTTTGATTACAAGTTAGTTGCTGCAATTTTTTTTTTTTTTTAGGATAAATGTTGTTGCTAAGTTTAGTAAGGAAATTTCAAGAAAGATAGATGTTGTTAGATGTTTTGCTTGTGCATGAGGAAATGAAAAAGGAACCTGATTTATATTAGATTCATTGATTGATTAGATCACTCACCAATTAAACTCTATACAAGCTTATGTCACATGTCTTGTCTCACTACACACATTGTACTTCTATAGGCTAGTTCCTAAAGTTAGGTCACACTAAAGTATTACTCTTAGTTCAAAAGCCTATGGATTGACCGATAACTATTGGAACAAGTTCTATTAGATGACTTGAAAAGATCTAACGCTAGGGAATTCGAAGAAGATCTAATGGTGAAAAATTAATTTATAAATTACATCATGATCTTGATTTGAAGACTTCCTTTTATCCCAATACCATACCAGAAATCAATTGACTTACAAATTCCAACTTAGCATATGGAAAATATAGCTAAAATATCATATTAACCCTTTAATTTCATCCCCAGTCCTCACTACCTCACTATTTGTAATGTATAAAACCATATATGTGTATACATGTTCTCCTAAGCAATAGGAGTGTAGATGCAAACATAAAGTAGGTATAAGCAAAATAGTTAAAACCAGTAAATCCACGGCTCTTTTCTCACTTTAGGAAACACTAGCTCTCTCTAAGGTAAGGTTTATAGTGAACATTTGAGAATTTCAAAGGTTTTTGTAGGTGTTAACTGTCTAAAGAAAATATGGACAAATTCTTTCATAATAATCACTTCATAATATATATATATATATATATAATATTATTATGCATATTTAAGCAAGGATAGAAATTTTTATTTGTGGAATTGAAATGATACGTCTTTGTTTTATTTTTACTAGCTAGATAGTATATCTATTAGAATTCCATTATTCGGTGGTCTAGAAGACTTAGTATTGTTAAAAAAAAAATCTAAATTTCCTATATTAATGACTTAATATATAATACAAATGTATAAAACCGATAAAGGTTTTTTTCCTTTATATAATTCTATTATTAATAATTGATATTCATAATCATTTTGTGGCTTATTATTGTGTAGTGCATCTTTAACATTCTCTTCCCTTTCCGTTAGAAACCTAGTAAACTTCACAGGAGTTTGGCGATATTATTCCTTGCAATACTTGTATTGTACATACTTCAAGAGTGAGTATGTTTGTTTGACATGAATATTTTAGAAAATTACATCTTTTACAAGTACATAAGAAATTGAACTAAAACTTAAATAAAATTATTCATATTCAATTTTTTCAAGTGCACACTGCTTTTAAAAACAAAGTTTCAAAACTTAAATATCACACCACCAACTCAACATAACACGGTAAAGATAAATAAATCCCAACCTAACCACAGTTAGATTGCACAATATCGTACTAGGCTCATTTTTATTTTCTTTCTTTAATTTATTCAATATAAATTTAATTTCATAAATTGATTTTACTCCAAGTTCTAATTTTATTTCCTTGTCATAGGAGTGTTCATAATTTGGTATGGTTGACTTAAGGACTGAACTAAATTGAAACACATTTAAAATAGTTCTTTTAAATCTTTAATAAACTGAACCGTTTTTAATGATTCCAAACTAAACCCCTTCAAATGTAGTTCAATTTGGTTTAAATTATTTTTAAAAGTACTTTATTGTAATTGATAATAGTAATATGCATTAGAGTTTTTAAACAAATATTAATATTCAAATTAAGAAACGTTACATATGAATTTATGTTATAAAATATTATATCACGATGATATCCATCTTAGGTAACAGTAGAGATAGAAAAATATGCTTGAAAGACAAGAGATGGAGGTGAAGGTAATAGAATAAATTGCAGAAGCTAAAAGTCAAATGGAATGATGCAAACCACAAGAACCTGTCACGAGATCCAACAACAATATACTGATAATGATTTCCTAAGATTTTTAAAAATGGGCAGAGAGCTAAAACTAGTGAATGCATATATATTTATTCACTTTAGGAAACGCTCGCACTCTCAAAGGTTTCTTGTGAACATATGTTGAGAATTCTTGCTATTCATAAAACGTCTTTATTGATTCCTTCCTGCTTTTTAATGTTTTCACAGTTGTCGCAAGTCAGGAGAGAGAGAGAGAGAGAGAGAGGAGCAATTTTCAGATCATAATTAATTCTTATACACATAAAATATTATGCATGTGAACAGTGTTGGTATTTGTGCAAAACGTAATGGTTTGCCTTCCTTTTTTATTTTTTATTTTTAAGCTAAAATATTTGATATGTTATAAATTTATATATTTTTATCCAACTTTTAATCATATGTGTATATTTTTATATTTTTAATAGAAAATTGTATAGGATTATAAAAATATACACAAAAGATATGTTATTGCAAGAATTACATAAAGAAAAGACCAATAATCGAAATAAGCAATTGCCAGTTGTCGGAGCCGTTCATGTTTAGTCCATCGCAGTGAAGCACCTCGGTCCAGGAATTATGTTAACTTTTCAATTCAATTGAAAAAAAGAGAGAGAGAGCAACCAATCATGTTGATAATGTGAGCATAAAAAAGTAATGGTAGTCCTCGTTGGATATTTCCCACCTATAGCATTCTCCATTTCCTTTTCATTGCTTTTTCTTTTAGCCCCTTTTTGAATCCCACCAAAAGTATTGTTGAATAGGCTTGAATAACAAATAAATAAATAAATAAATAAATATACTTGCATTCCATATTGATTTTTTTAAAAGGCACGATTTTTAAAGAATGAGCCTTTTGCACCACAATGCCAAACTTATCTTCCGTGCTCATATTCACTAGTGCAACACCATTTTCAAGCTTCCAATTGAAACAATTCACAAGCAAACCCACCATCAAGTGCAGCATTCTAATAGCTAATGACAATCTAGGACATATCTTCTGACTACCACCAAATGGAATAAGCTCAAAGTTTTGTCCCTTCACATTTAGTTCGGTCTCCAAAAACCTCTCTAGCATAAACTCATTTGGTTTATCCCAATTTGCTGGATCCTTCCCAATCACCCATGCATTGACTAGGGACTATGCACCTTCGCGGATCGTGAAGCCACCGAGTTCTATGGTGGAATTGGCTTTATGAGGGAGGAGGAGGGGGATTGCTAGGTGGAGCTAGAAGGTTTCTTTCACTACTACTTGTAAATTGGATAATTGAGAGATATCAAATTCTGCAATGACATTGCCTTTGCTAATGATAACTTCAAGTTTTCTTTTTCCTTAATAGTTTATTCTAGTTGCAAAGGAACTTTGTCATTGTCCACTCTTTCATGCTTGATGTGGTGTTAGTGCTGGCAATTGATAGATCTTGAGATGGTTGAATTCGTACTGAGAAACAATTCAATTTTAACAAGCAAGTTCTATTTTTAAAATCTCTTTGCACATAAAAGTAAAATTATAATATTTTAAAAAAGAAAATGCAGGAAGTCATGATTAATGCATGGAAAATATCTAAATACCCTATGATAATTCACCCCACTAAACATAATTTTGGAAGAAAATATTCATTGACTATACAGTGCATGTGTTATATACATATGGGTGTGCAAATTTTAATAAGATTTTGATATATATAATTTATAAAAAATAAGAGTAGTAATTATTTCTAAAACTACATATATTAACATTTTATATGTGAAAATTTTATTGATACTTATATGACACATGTACATAACACATAATATATAATACCCAATAGATATTTTTACTATTTTTGGTGCAATTTTGACAAGAATTTACTATATGTTTCCCACTAAATCCTAGTTTAATACATCGAAGAAAAAGGCACTTTAAATTTTTGTAGCATCTTTTACTTTGATACTTTTGGGTTATTTCATTTTTGTGATATTTGAATGTGAATACAAGGATGAGAATGGAGAAATGTCGTTAAGACCTTGATTTCTTAAAAAATCTTATGACTAATAGAAGCAAATAAAAATGTCATTGTGGCATTTCTTAATAACCCTTTAGAAGCAAATTTTACATCTTTTTATTTGAAATTATAGACACATGAATAAATAAATTTTGTTTTATATTTCTTTTAGCCCTTTTGAAGGTATTGGTATACATCCTAACAATTTTCCTATAAAGACTTCTAGTTTATGAATCACTGTGTTGTAATCTTCACCTGTACTCTTATTATTATTATTATTATTATTATTTTCTTTGTATATTTCCAAGAGCTTCCTTTATTATAAAGATGTTATTAGTTTTAAAAAGATAAAATAAGTTTTTCATTTTTTTTCCCACCAAACACTTAATATCACTATTAATGATATCACCCTACATAGCTGATGGAGCTACTTTAAGCAATACTTGAAAATATTGCATTTTCTTAGAAAAATTTCACAAATATTATATTCATAAAAATTATTCCAAAAATAGATTTCGAAGGCGCAAACTTAATTTGCGATTTTTTTTTCAAAATTTACAAAACTAAATGTGCAGATTAAGCCTGCACCTTTAATACAATTTGTATTGAAGGTGTGGATGTCATTCATGCCTAAAGGCAATTTTCCTAAAGGCGTAAGCAATGTATGCGCCTTTAGTACAACTTTAGTTTTTTTTTTTTTTTTTTTTACTTCGACATATGAAAACATAGTAATTTGACCTTTATAAAAATAGCAAATGATAACGCAGTTTGATCTTAACTATAGTATATTCAAATCAATTTTTTTGATATGTTAAATACTTCGTAACTTCAAATAAGCAAAAGTTATGACTCTCTAGAGTTAAAAAAAAAAAAAAAAACTAAAACTGATGTGATTTACTTTTCTAACTTTAAAAAATCACAACTTTTTGCTTATTTGGAGTTATAGAGCTCATAATACATAAAAACAAAAAAGACTAGTTTAAGTGTATTATAGTTAAGACCAAACTGTATTGCCATTTGCTATTTTTATAAAGGTTAAATTTCGATGTTTTCATCTACCGAAGAGAAAAAGAAACCAAAATTGCATTAAAGGCATATACATCGTTCACACCTTTAAGCAAATTGCCTGAAAACACAATCTTGATTTGTGTCATTAATTTTGTAAATTAAAAAAAAAAAAGAAATCACAAATTAAGTTTATATCATTAAAACCTATTTTTAGAATAATTTTTATAAATATAATGATTATGAATTTTTTTTTTTAAAAGTGTAATATTCAAGAATGCACCAAACTACTTTCTTTCATAAGTGTCTCACTCCATACGTCATACTTTATTTAGTTAATGGAAGCCATAGCCAGATTGAGGGGTGGTCTTGTCTGCTGTGAAACATAATGTCATATCAAACATCAGGACAGTAAAACACTGAACCAAAGGCCTATCGGTTGCAAGAAAAGTCAAAAGAGAAAAATGAGTAATTATAAAAGGTGGTTGCAGTCATTGATTTCTTGTGCATTTATATCATTCTCGTTGTGAGGTAAGTGATTAAAACCTGTTAGATTTTACTTAATCCTGAGGGAAATGATGAAAAACAACCGTTTAGTGAAATAATCTTCTAATTGGAAAAGTAGGATTACAAAGTTAGTAATTTAATCATAAATATTAACAAATTTATGAGCATCACAATAAGTGTTGAATAAATATATTGAGGAAAACGATTGTTAGATATATTATTTCTTTTTCATTCTTGTAAATATATACTAACACAATTACATCACAAGAAGGGAAAACAAATCTTATTCTAAGGAAGCTAAATAGTATTCCTATTATATGTGATTCCGATTCTAAGCAAACTAGATAATTGATATATAGAATTAACTATCTACTAGATCTAAGTAATCAATTCATACGATCTCTATAATTATGATTCATGCCAATATATATACAACACATGCCAACACTCCCCTCAAGTTGAAGAATAAGTATGATTAGACTAGTAACTTATTACTTGAAAGTAATAGAAGAGGGAATGAAATAACTATTCTCAAAATACTTCTTATTATCTTGTTTACCTAAAAATTTTTTGTTCCTATGACTTTTCTATTCCATCTCTATAAGGAATAGTTATTAAAATTTGTAAGACGGAATTTTTTATTCTCTCTCTAAAAGAAATAAAATGTTAAGTAATTGAACAATTATACCCCCAATTAATAAGAAAAGGTATTTACTTTTGTTTATTTCCCAATAAAACTAAATATGAGCAAGTTATACTCTTAACCTATTATTGTAATTAATGAAGTGAAGTAAATAACAAAATAAGTATTTCTAATAACAAAAATTTACATAAAGTAAACACTGGAATATAAATTTCTAGTCTATTCACTATAATAGTTGTAATTAAGGTATAACTTTTCTGTTGCCTATCGATTCTTTTATTGAAAATAAGCGTGCTATAAGTCTTACTTTCTAGTTAAAGGAATTATTTTATTTTAATTATTGATTAGGGTATTTTTTATCTTTTGAAATAAATGAATTGTGTAATTTTGATATTCTAATATTTGATCTATAGAGACTATCAACTATTTGTGGTATTTAGCCATTTGAACCTTAAATATTTATGCTTAAGTGTAAATACATAGTGAGGTGGTCACATTTTGTGTGTAAGGATGCCATCAAATAGGTCATTACAAGGTATTCGACCCACCTAACTTGATAAATACTTTATTGGTTTGACCTTATAAGGTTTTCGAATGGGTGCTAAGAATGGTCTTAAATCTCTATAGGGTGTCAGGTTGAGTTTTGAGACTAAGAAAAAACTTGATGACAAACCTAAACCTAATTAAAAATAATATATATATAAATTCTACATATTATTATATACTATATTATGCATGAGTAAATAAAAGTAATAATTAATAAAATATCATATTTCGAAAAGAAACCCTATCTTGCTCTTACTTTTGTCTTTGAATCTTGTCTTTAATTGGAAAATTTGATTTTGTGGTGTGGTGAATTGGGTTTTATCATGAATGAGTTCAAGAAAACCCTATAGAGGCAAGTTCTAGGAATAAGGTAAAAACCTTATAAGGTTTCAAAGCAGGTTTAGGGAAGCCCTACAGGATATCGAATGAAGTTCGGGTTTTGCAAAACCTATCCCAAACCCACCTTGATGGCATTCCTATCCATTCACAAGTTGTAGTAGTCATAATTTTTTTTAATTTATAATTTCACATATTTTATTTTTATTTCTCTCTAATTTTATGAAATCGCTCAATCTTCACCATTTTACTTAAGTTCATAAAAACACTTAAAAAATGAGATATCACTCAAATGTTGATGTAATGCTTGTTGTGATGGATATTTTTACAAACATTGGAGCTATTTTACATAGTAAATTTTTTTTATAAAATCTCTTTATGTAAACCATGAGAATTTCATGAGTTAAGATGCAAATCTCTTTCATGTTGGAAAAGGTTTTTGTTTCATAATACTGATCTAAGTTACCTAGAAATATATACATTGGAATTATTTTTAGTTATCATGTTTGTAGATATCATTAGAGGGATTGCGTTTGAAGTCCTTATGGTAAACACGAAAGTTAAATAAGTATTGGATTGTGCTTGAACTTTATCGCTAGGAGGAGATGGTCTTTTCATTATTATAAGAAAAGTAGTTTCTTACAATCTTATTTTATTTTATTATACATGTTACACATGGATCCTAGCATAGGTTTTGTCAATTTTAATTTTTGTTGCGTTTTTCAAATCTACAAAACCTAATAGGAATAAGTGAAGATAGGGTTTAGAGCATGAGGAATCACTACTAATTATATAGACTCTCTTAATTATGTTTTGAGGTGTAATGTATTATAGTAAATACTTAGATTGCTTTAGTTAATTATTATCTTTTAGTAAATACTATTTTTCATTGGGTATTTTGGTGGAACCCAAGTCCCTTATCATGCTATTATGTGATAGGAAATTATATTAACTATTGTTATTCTTTTACTACTTGAGAATGGAAGTTCTACTTGGAGCAAGTAGATGTTAGTATGTCTTATATATTGTATGGTAAACCCAAGAATAACAAATGGATTATTACAATGGGTTGTTATATCTAGGATATCTATCTAGGTGCGATGCTTTATTTTTCATGAAAACACCTATATTTCATAATTTTAGTTTATGTTCATAAATATACTTAAAAGTTCCTAAAATCTAATGAAAATTTGTAAACTAATATTATTTACTTAAATGACACCCATTTTATAAAATTACTCAAAGCATTCATAATTTTATTTTAAAGTTCGAAAAAAAAAATTGATGAAAGCTCTATATAGGAAACTTTAAAAGCCTCCTCCATTGCATATCTAATTGGTGGATCTATGGATGAGAACTCTTGCCAAATCTCAACATATAATCATTTCGTGGTGTATAGTTTACGGTTTATATACTCTTATGATGAGAGCACTTATGGTTTTTGCGACCGTAGGCTTGTCCCACACAAAAGCAAATTAAATAAATAAACAAAGTATAAAGAAAAACATGTATGTTAAATAAGGTTGGCAATTCATGTTAATGAATCATGACTCATATTCATGTGTAAATGGATTTGTGTTTAAAAGTTTTCAATTTGTAGCATGAATAATTTTTTAATCATGTTTGAAAAATTAAAATTGTAACTCAACCTATTTAATAAATGTATTTTGTATTTGAGTTGGGCCGATTTTTCAATAAAAAAAAATATACATCAATTATAATGTCTATTAAAATAATCAAAGCAAAAGTTTGTATAAAATTAAAGTTTAAAAGAACGAATTACTTAAAGTATAATGAACTATAATGTGACAAACAAAAATCTTAAGTAAACTAATCTATTATCAATATAACAAAATAAATAATTCATTTACTGTGTTATAACAAATGTGTTAAATTAGTGCCAACATTCAAATTAACTGTATCCTTTGTTAATTAGAGAGATCGTCGAATAGTGTACATTAAAATATTTACTAATATATTATCAAAGATATTAATTAGAATAATTCATCATCCTTTTCATATTTTTCTATTATTTTTATATCATCGCAACTTTATGGCTATACTAAAAAATCATTTGATGGAAAATACACAGTTGAATCATAAAAATTTGCATACTAATCAAAGGCAAACCTATTTGCATGACAAATATTTAGAAATTTTAAAACTAAAAGTTTTTTGAAATAGAGCTCTATGATATAAACTTATTAGAAAGAAACATACTTAATATTATGGAAATGCTAAAATCACATTCTAATATCAATATTAGAAATATAAAACTTTTCAAAATAGAATTCATATATATATGGCAAAGAGGAGATCGTAAGTTAAACTCATAGCATATAAAAATTAATTGTTACAATCTACCTTGCAATTCTATAGGTTAATTAAACTTCCTATCATAAGTGAAACTATTAATCTTAAATTTCTACATAGAAACATTGGTAGAAGCATAAAAATAAAATAAAAATACAAAAATAAGGCACCAAATTGTTAGTTATGCAAGATTTCTATTAAGGTCAAGTTAGATTAAGGTAGAACTTAGGGGAAAAAAAAATGATAACAACTCTAGTCTTAAATGAGTTAAGTGTGTCCATAAATATGTTTGGGTGATAAACTCAAACCTAGTTACACTTGTAAGTGGGTCCACGTAGGTTTGATCTATCTATTAATTGTGTTGATTTTTTTTTTAACATAAACCTATTTAAAATCGTGTTATCTTGTATCCAGTTGACAAATTATATACTAAATTACAATCTTAAGTATATGGTGACCATCAAAAGAACTACTAACCACATAATTCAAATTGGTTCTCTCATCTTATTCATGATATTGATGCATTTTTTATAGTACAAAAATAAAAAAATTACTTATAAGTCTCATTCATAATTCACTAATCGATTTCAATGGTTAGCTAAGCTAGTTATTCTATTAATCACATAACTTACACAAAATACATGTGCCATATAATCAATATTAACCCATCAACAAATAAGCACAATTTTACAATATAAAAATGTCATGGCTCCACTATGGTCTAAATTATAACTAAAGAAATGTTGAAAGGTAAGGAACGAAAAATAATTGACGTAAGGAATCAGAAGGTTAGCTAGCTACAAGACTTTAGATTGATAAAGTCACACATAGTTAAACTTTTAGAAATTATTAGACACAAATAGAGCAAAATCATGGGTTAACTAGAAATAAAACACCTAATTTCAAACCCTAAGCTAATGATAACCACTATAGTAATAAAGGTTAGCTAAGCGCATACCCACATATCTTCTAATCCCCAACACCAACCCCCGCTCAGTTGGACCCACAATTCCATTCTCATTAGCCCACCATTCTTCTATTTTCCTTCCGATAGTTGCAGCCTATTCATTGTATTAGCCTTTATACCATTAATGGACGATGGGCCTTAATACTTTGTTATCTCTTTGTTATCTTTATAGTCCATCAATAGGTAGTAGGCCCATTCTATTCAGCACTATTTCAATTGTCTTACTCCCAAATTGATGCTTGCGTGGACTCTCATCTTCTCTCTTTAATTCCAAATGGACACCAGCTCCTCTATTATTCTTCTTTTTAAAGCTCAATGCTCAACACATTTTGCTTGGCCCATCTATTTTTAGTCACAGAAAGTACATACATTTTAATACATTAATAATATTTAAACTCGATGGCTGAAATATGTTTCTACTAATATTTCAAGTCATAACCGTAGGCGTATTATGAAACAATTATTATGTAGATGTTTTATTATCTATGAAATGAGCATGAGATATTGAACTAATCATATGCTGAAAAAAAAAGAAAGAAAAGAAAACCTATGTTTATATATAACATGGGGTAAATTGCATATTTATCTATCTTATGTTTATTTGATATGAGCATTGTGTTCTTTAAATAAAAAACTTGGATATGATATCTTATGACTTCTAAAAATGTGTGAATGTCACAAAGGTTACTAATTTTATGTTGAATGAATTAGACAAAGATCACATATTGTCCCCTTATGAACTTGATGTACATATTGCCCCTTTTATATTTCACTCAATGCATAGCCCATCTTCTTAAAAATTGCATATTTCTTTTACCAAATATTAGTTTGTCTTTAATGGTTTCACATTTTCAAAAGCTTTAAGCAATTAATTAACAAATAAAGTAGCTGACCACTACTTGTTCTAGCTCCTAACCCCATTGCCCTCCTTTCAAAATAGGAGTGTTCAGGCATACAAGCATGAGCACATGTGGTTTGTTTTCATAGTTGGACCTACTAAGCATGGGCACATGCAGAAATTTTATGTGCTTAAGCGTTGCATGCTTGTGCTTAGGCACAATAAAATTTGTGGATCACCTAACACAAGTATGGAGGCACATGGACTTCTTTTTCTTTTTTTAAATGCTAATATTAAATTAATATTTAAATTTCTTCCTTTTAAAAAGTTACATACCAACTTTTAATTCTTTCCTTAGACAATTTTATATTAGTTTTATTTGCATACTTACATTTTCTTTTATTTATTTATTTTTTTTAACATTGAAGTAAATTTAAACTCATTTTCAATTTCTCTTTTCCTTCCTTTTTTTTTTTTTTTATTCAGGAAATTGCATATCATCTTTATTATATCATGCTTCAACAATTTTTTACCAATTTTTTTGAAACACCTTGCATACTAACTTTTAATGCGTTTGTCCCCCAAATTTCTTGACTATTTATTTTTCAAACATTTTTCAATTTACTTCTCTTTCATTTTCTTTTGGTAACAAATTACACATCAACTTTGTTTTATCATGCTTGGACATTCTTTACCATTTTTTTTTAAACAATTGGCATATTAACTTAAAGATCCTTTTTCCCAATATTTTTTAAGTTAATCGTTTTTTTTTTTAAATTATCTTCTCTTTATCTTTTTTATCGAATTGCAAACCATCTCTCTCTTATCATACTTGGATAGTTTTTTGTCAACTTTTTTTTTTTTTAATTTGCATTCTAACGTTCTATCTTTCATTACACTTTGTTTATAGAATGATCCAATTCTAGGAACATAAAATGAAAATGAAAAAAAAAATTTCATTCAAAAGGTTAATTTTATTTTTCTTATAAATTACAATACTAAACAGAGAAGCCTATCACCATGTGAAGTTAATCCTCCACATTCTCTTGCACTTGTGTAATGGATGGCGATTTGGGCATCCCTGTAACGGGTTTAGGTAACCAAAAATTTGGGTCAACTTGTCTTCCACAATTAGCATTCTTCTAGTCTTTTGGTATATAGACACTTCCCTCGAGCAAAAAGCAACGAGGCTTTAGGAGGCGACCGCCCTAACTCAAACCTAGCTTAAGCAAGGTACTTATCACGTCAATTAAGTAATTTTGACGCAAAGGCTCAATATTTAAACTAAAGACCTAACCAGTGGAATGGAGCATTGTAACATTTTTTTCCTAGTAAGTAAAGTATTGTAAGATTGTATTAATACATTTGGATTCAAGAAAAGTTAGTAGAGAATAAGAGATTTCAATAGAATCAATACAAATTTCATGATAAAGATGCCTATTCTAAGGGAAGATGTTATCTTTCAACAAGAAGATAGATTTAAATTGTAATAATTAGAATTAAGTAAAATAAACTATTTTAAATGATAGTGTTTAAACTCAAGAAAAATAAATCAAAATATAAGAAATGATAAAGATGAGACAAATGAAAGTAAAGAGGGCATAGTAACGGGGAAAATATGGTCTTTTGAAAGGAAGGTATAAATAGACCTTACGTGTCCTTTTGATTCTCTTTCCCATATCGAGCATTATAAAACCCTAGGAAAAAGAAGGCAATTTTGTTCCAATGAACTTACACATGAGCAACTAGTGTGAGAAGATTCAATCACTAGAGTGATATAAATCATGTTAGGACGATCTTGTAACCACAACAATAGGAATTTGGGTGATTGTTTGTGGGATGACAATTAGGGTAAGTCCTCTAAATTTTGTGTATCTAGAATAAAATTAAAAGTAATGTTGTTATAAATTAGGTATAGGAATATAATATTTGTGAATGTAGAAAGGATTGCGATTAGGAGAATTGAGGGTTTGGAGAAAAGTTTCATTTTCACAAAAATTGAGAATTCTAGAAGTACATAGCCACAACACGGTCGTGCTACACTCATGTACTTTAAGTACACTACCATTTAGGAAATTTACACTTTCGTGCAAAAAATCGCAAAGTGAACACTTAGGTACACGGGCAAGAGACATGGCTACATATATGCCCATGCCCCATCACTGCAATAACACATGTAGTACATGGAAGAGAAGACGCTTGAATACTTAGACATGTCGGACCTATGTTTTCCAAAGTTGTGTTTTTCGCTAAATTTCCTTTCCTCACTTTTCCTAACTTATCAAGATGCCTAAAAGTAGATTGAAGTAGTTGTTATAGGTTCTCTAAATGTATGTGTTTATTTATTTAAATAGGCTTAGGGATTAAGGGAGTGCTGAGTTGTGAAGAGATTGTTCATTGCTTATCAAATACATGCATATTATATTTATTGATTATGTATGTTAGGTTAGAAATGTAAACCAACCTAAATTATAATTGAAATTGATTAATTGTGTGAATGTGCTTAGTTGGGCTTGAGGAATCGAGAATGTCGATGATCATGGGTTGGCACCTTAATGATTGGTATGTAACGTTCATAGTGGAGTCGTATACTAAGATGATTTAGGTAGAATTAAGATGTTTGCACTCATAAACTCATTGACTTATGGACAATAAGAAGTACCCACTATTGTATGTATATATATATATATGATAAAGACTCATGTACTCTTAGACACTAGGGAGGACCCATTGTCGTGTGTATGTATGTATGTATGTATTGTGAGTATAGTTGTGTTTATATGGAGCACATGCTGTTGATAGTTATGTGTTGGAATAAGTGATATAAAAGATAATAGTTTAGTGCCTAAATATCTTGTTTACATCATGTTTGTATTTATATGTTGGCATGGCATGTAGGTGTGGTTGTTGGTATATATTATACTGGGCTTTAACTCACCCCCTGCAAGATCCTTTTTTAGTTGCAGATTCTTCTAGTGAAATTGTGGAATATGATGAGACGCTAGCGAACACAAGTCAAGACTTAGATGATGATATAGAATATGTGTATTATGAAGAGCGACAAGTACACTAGAAGAAATATTAGCGTTGGAATATTGTGCTTAGAGTATTATTATGCCTATGATTTTAGTTGTACTTGACTTTTATTAAGCTTCTACTGTTATTGATTATAGGAGATAAACTATAGTTTAATTGTTGTAGGTAATTATTCTTTGCAATTTCTTTTTTTTTTCTTATATGGAGAGATTGAGTAGGATTTGTTAAGTTACTTATTTATATATGTGTAGATTTCTTTTATTGTCTGTCATGGTAATTAGATACTGATTGTAGAGTTTAGCAAATTTTAAGTCTTTACGTGTCTCCACCTAGTGAGAACATGCGGTGTACTGTATTCATTTTAGGTTCTAGGACGTTATATAATTTATAAACCTTAGACCACTTACATATAACTCCAAGAATTTAGATACATATTTTGGAAGAGCATACTATATAATGATTTCACATGTGACTTATTAATGGAACGACGTTAATACTAAGCCATCTTCTTGAGCAATTTCACACCTAAAAGTGCAAAGAATATGTTAATAAATTAGAAGCCAAATAATGAATGAATGTGTTAAATAGATGAAACGAAAAAAATTAATACAATGTAAATGTCTAAAAAAAAATATGTTAACATTTTTTAATGTAAAAAAAAAGATATTTATTTTTAATTGAAAAGGCATACAACTTATAAAGGCTTTGACACTTGATGCCCACTAGATATCCCACTATTAGTCAATATTCTCTTGTGATGTTGAATGTGTAATTCCCTTAAGATTAAGAACATTAAATAAAAGTAGTACCATGTATAGAAAACTAAAGAATTAAGAACATTAAATGAAAGTAGTACCCTCTATAGAAAACCAATGTAGCACATAATAAAATGAAGTTACTAAAACATAAATTCATATTGTTCAAAATAATTTTAATAGCCTACCTTTAGGTCTTAATGATAGGAATCAAAATTTGTTAAGACCTATCATTAGGGCAATAGCTAAAGGATTTCAAATCTTGGTGATGAGGACTCATTTTGAGCAAATCGACCCTGGAATTATTTATAAATTAACCTCTTTTCTATTATTCTCGTATTGTGTTTTCCAACAGGCACACATATTTGGCTTCATAGGGCGATGGACAAACTCACTAAGACTTAGCTTATGGGTTATCCATGGACCGACCTAAAAACCGAAGATGAGCTGAATTGACAAATTCCATTGTAGACCTAACTTATTGAAGATTATTTTTGTATTTGTAATTTATTTTTGAACTATTTATTTGTAAGCTTTGTGGGATATTTTATTTGGTTGTAATTTGTCTTTTAGGACTGGTTATCCTAAAAATGACATAGTTGTAATTTTGTGGACTTTTAACCCAAAAGGGAGCAAGTATAAATACTTGCTTAAGTAGGGTTTTAGGGAGCTTTTTGAACATTTTGATAAAATACACTTTTTAGCCGTGAGGAGTCCTTGCCTGAAAAAAAAATTCTCTTATCAATTTCATCATTGAAATTGTGGCGAGATTAGCTTGAGGAGATTGTGAGTAATATCAATCCTTCTCTAGTTATTTCAAATTGTTTTCTAGTGAGTCATATCTAGATACAATTTGGTTAGTTACTTGTTGACTTACACGTGAATTAGGGTTCATACTTTTCAGATTTGATTCAAGTCTATTTGAGTGGAATTTTAATTCATCCATATTGTTATCCATTGCTCATTTTACCATTACATTGATCCACATAATAATTTAGTACCATTTCCATTTAAATTCACATGAATTGGGGTTCAAATTAATTGTTGTTGATCACGCTATTGTGGATTTTATTTCATTGGATTATGTTATATGCTTGAATCATTTAAGCATATCTCCATTTGGTATCACATATTGATCGGTTTTAATATTTGGATTTCATAAAGGATTAGGGGTTTATCCATCTTGCGTGACGTGGCTGTGGATTTGCAGTTCTTCATTTGTTATTTGATTGTGCTTAGTTGATTTTAGGGACATCATAATTTGGTATCAGAACATAGGTTAAGAGAAGGAAATTTTTCGTGATCCTCATTTCAATTAGGGTTTTTCACCTTGAACCGAAATTGTGTGTGTTGAAGCTTGAATTGTCTAATTGTGTTGTTGAGGAGTTGTACTTGCTGCTTATTGTAGACGTGGAGAAATTGTGAATCCTTATCATTTTGTTGTTGACATGAACTTGGAAGGAAAAGTAAGAAGTGTATTTCCCAGTGTTTGGTTGTGGAATTGGAAATACAATAATTTGTGGTAAAAACAGAAGTGTGACTTTTGTTGATTTTGGAATTGGGGAGAATATTTTACCATTTCTAGATTTGAAGTGTGTGGAAGGATAAACATCCATTTGAAATTCAAATACCTTCTTTAAGTTTGAATCAATTCATTGAGTAACATTGAATAAGTGTTATTTGAATATGAATTTTTTTACCATTTGTGGAGAAGGTTGCATTTAGTAGAGTGATTTCAAATTTGAATTTTGTTACTGCCATTGCTTATGGTTTACGGCTTGAATTGGAGTTTTGTAGTGGCAAGGAAGTGTATACTTTGAAGTATTGTGTGTGTGTTGTATTGGAGAGGTTGTGTACCATGGTTGTTTTTGTGTAGAGTTATGTTTGTAAAAATTTAGTGAAGTTGTGTGTGTTTAGTGCAAGTGGCGGTGTGATTTGTTGTGTGTGTAAATGTGTGTGGCGGTGTGAATTTGTGGAAGTTGTGTGGAGTAAGGTGTTGTACGTTGAGGCTAAAGTGTGAAAGTGTAGTGCATGGATAGCAAACCGTGAAAGGGAAGAGTGGTGTTTCAATTGTGAAGTGGAATTGTGTAGTGTGTATTTTTGGAAAAAGTGGAGGAATTACAATTGTCATTTTCAGATTTGAAATCAGAATTGAAAGTGTACATTAAGAGGTCAATTTGAAATTTCAAACACACATTAAGTTATAGTTAATTGTATATCATTTGAATTTGAAAAAGCCTCTTACCATTTGTGGAGTTGTGCACTTATTAAACTTTTTTTTGAATTTGAAAGTTGAGCTACCCTTTTGTGTTGAAGTTGCGATTTGATGTTTGTGTGGAAGTGGGGAACGTGCACCGTGGCTTGAAGTAGTGTGTATGTAGTGTTGTATATTTTTGTAAATTTAGTAAAGGGTGTTAACATTTGGTGTTGGTTGTTATATGTGTTGTTAAGCTACTTGTTGTTGGTGGCGTAAACATTGTTGAACCGAGAGCAAAGGGGAATTTATGTAGCAGTGAATGGAGAGTTATGTATGTGTTTTTCTTGCTACCAATTGTATATTTAAGTGGTGAGAAGTCAAGGCAAGAAAAAGGAAATTTGAGTAGTAGAATTTGAAATTCAAACAAGTCATTAAAGTGTGAAAGTAATTGAACGAATTACTTAAACACTTGTAGTTGAATTTAATTCTATCTACTTGAAAGTAGTTAAGTATACTTCACTTGTAGTTTGGTTGTGTACTCGAACGTGGAAGTGTGAAGATAATTATTGTGTTGTTGGGTTTGAACACAATCATGTTTGGTGAGATGTTTCATTATACTAATGTATTGCACCGGACATTGACTACATTTACTACTAAGGATGATGAACAAAGGGAAAACTTGTTCCATACCTCTTGTAGAGTATAAGGAAATTTATGTGTTCTTATAGTTGATGATTGTAGTTGTACTAATGTGATAGTAGCATCGTTAGTATCAAAACTAAAACTTGCTACTACTCCACATCCCGAACCATATAAATTGCATTGGCTTAGTGATCAGGGGAGTTTGCATGTGACCTAAAGAGCTAAGGTATCATTCAGTGTGGGGGATAAATACTTTGATGAGATTGAGTGTGATATTTTTCCTATGTGTACATCCCATATATTGATTGGTAGGCCTTGGTTATATGACAGGAGGGTCTTACATGATGGCTTCAGGAATACTTATGTATTTTAGAAGGAGGGAAAACGAATTATTTTGAATCTAATGTCACCTTCAGAGGTTCAAAGGGTTCAACAATAAATCAATAGACCATCAGAGGGCCATGAGTAGTTGAGCGAACCCTTAGAGCACAAAATTTGTCATACACATATGTGCCAACCTTTAGAAGATCCTGATGATCATAGTCAAATGAGCAGACTACCAGAGGACCAAACTATTCAGGGATAGTTGTGTTCACCTTTAGAGGTACTAAAGGCTCATGAGTAGTTGAGTAAACCATTGGATGATTCTAAGGGTCAGAGTTAGATGAGCCTATCATCAGAGAGCCAGACTATTCAGAGACAGTTGTGTTCACCTTCAGAGGTGATACGAACCACGCCAACGTGTGACGAAACTCAATACCAATACGTTCGGAATTGCTATCCAAGATGCTAAACAATTCGAGTGGAAACCGTGACTCGTTGCCTATAAGTGAGACAAGAACCTTGGTATAATATGAAGACGCCACAATCGGGATGAAAGACCGATTGATAAGTCGGGATGAACGCCACGGAATAAAAATTCGATAAGTTCTAGATTAGTTCTTTAAAGAACCAAGAGAGGAATTCTCTCAAAATTGTTTTTCAAACTTCAATGTTGTATGTTGTATGTTCTCTGTTCTAAACCCTAGGATCTTTATATTAGGGTTTACAATTCGTAACAATAATGGCCCAAAACGACATAACTTCATTAAGTTGAGGAAAAATAACAAAATAGGGACGTAAAGGCCGGCGGCGTATGAGTGAAGGTCGGCGGCTTTGAGCCAACGTAGAGCATATACACGACCTTGTACTTCTAGATGTGTATCTTTCTGTGGATATTCTTAACACCATACACGGCCGTGCCTTTGAGCTGTGTATATGACCATATATGATTTTGTGTAACCTTCAGACTCCTACATGGCCGTGCCTTATAAAGACATGCCCTTGTCAACTCGTATCCTTTATGTCTTGTACAAGAGCAAGGGCATTCCAATCCTTTCCAACTTCATGATTGCTCCAATCCTTTTTGGCTTCGTGGACATCCTTTATCAACCCATTAAGTGCTTCCTTGAATCGTTTCGCTCGATTTCTTGTGATCGGTCTAAGTGGCACTTCAAGAGGATCCACATTCCATCTTCTAGCTTAGCTCCCATCATAGATCTCATCATTCCCCTCCTCTTGAAAAGGATTTGTCCTCAAATCATCGCCTGCATCAAAAGGACTCAGATCAGTAACGTTAAACGTAGCACTTACTTGATACTCACCTGGTAAATCTATCTTGTATGCATTATCATTAATGCACTCAAGAATTTGAAATGGTCCATCGCTTTTAGGAAGTAATTTAGATCGACGCTGCACAGGAAACCGCTCTTTGCACATGTGAACCCAAACCCAGTCTCTAGGTTCAAAGACAGCTTGTCGACGACCCTAGTTGACTTGTTTTAGATACTGCTCTGTTCTTCGCTCAATGTTTAGCCTTGCCTTCTCATAGATCTGTTTAACAAATTCTGCTTTCTTCTTGCCATCTAGATTAACATACTTAGAAATAGGCAAAGGTGATAAATCCAAAGGAGTTAGTGGATTAAAGCCAGACACAATTTCAAAAGGAGTAAACTTAGTAGCAGAATGCATTGTACGATTATAGGCAAATTCAACATGCGGCAAACAATTCTTCCAACTTTTAATGTTCTTTTTAATGACAACCCTCAACAAAGTAGATAAAGTTCGATTTACTACCTCAGTTTGACCATCAGTCTGTAGATGACAAGTAGTAGAAAAAAATAACTTAGTTCCTAACTTAGCCCACAAGGTATTCCAGATGTAGCTCAAGAACTTAGCATCTCTATCCGATATGATTGTTCTAGGTATACCATGTAATCTCACAACTTCCCTAAAGAACAAATTAGCAATATTGCAAGCATCATTTGTTTTGTAACAAGGAATGAAATGTGCCATATTAGAAAATCTATCCACAACTACAAAAATAGAATCCCGACCATGCCTAGACCTGGGTAATCCTAACACAAAATCCATGGAAATATCTACCCAAGGGTCATGAGGAATGGGAAGTGGGGTATAAAGCCCTTGAGGTTAGACTCTAGATTTTTCTTGCTTACACGTGACACATCGCTCACAAATCCTCTCAAAATCTCGTTTCATGTGAGGCCAATAGAAGTGTTCCTACAATACCCTTAAGGTTTTAGCTACTCCAAAATGCCCCATTAAACCTCCTCCACGAGACTCTCTCACTAATAATTCTCTTAAAGAAAAATTTGGAATGCATAGTTTACTCTCCCTAAACAAGAATCCTTCATGTTTATAAAATTTACCTTGACCACTTTTCTCACAATGCACATACTCACAAAAATCTCGATCAGTAGCATACAATTCCTTAATGTGCTCAAAATCAAGCAGTCTAGAACTAATAGTAGAGATAAGAGCATACCTTCTAGAAAGTGCATTAGCAATGACATTCTCTTTACCTTGCTTGTAGTGGATGACATATGGAAATGTTTCGATGAACTCTACCTAACGAGCATGCCTTTTGTTTAGCTTATGTTGCCCTTTCAAGTACTTTAAGGATTCATGATCAGTGTGGATCACGAACTCTTTTGGCCAAAGATAGTGTTGCCAAGTCTCTAGTGCTCGAACCAGTGCATATAACTCCTTGTCATAAGTAAGGTAATTCAAGGTTGCCCTACTTAGCTTCTCACTAAAGAATGCAATTGGTCTTCTCTCTTGCATGAGCACTGCTCCAATACCTAATCCTGAAGCATCACACTCAATTTCAAACGTTTTAGCAAAGTTAGGTAAAGCAAGTAATGGTGCTTGAGTCAGCTTATTTTTAAGCGTCTGAAAGGCCTTCTCTTGTTGCTCTTCCCATTTGAACCCCATGTTCTTCTTGATTACCTTAGTAAGTGGTGCTGCAATGGTGCTGAAATACTTCACAAATCTCTTGTAAAAGCTCACTAGTCCATGGAAACTCCGCACATTACTTACATTAGTTAGACTAGGCCATTCTTGGATCACACAAATCTTTTCTTCATCAACCTGTATTCCCTGTGCACTAACAACAAAACCAAGAAACACAAGTTTGTCTGTGCAAAAAGTGCACTTCTTGAGGTTAGCATATAATTGCTCCCTTCGAAGCACTTCTAAAACATCCCTTAAGTGAGATATATGGTCTTCCAAACTCTTGCCGTAAATGAGGATATCATCAAAATAGACAACCACAAATTTGCCAATAAAAGTCCTCAAAACATGGTTCATAAGTCTCATAAAAGTACTAGGTGCATTAGTTAAACCGAAAGGCATTACTAACCACTCATACAATCCATATTTTGTCTTAAATGCGGTTTTCCATTCATTACCTTTTTTCATTCTAATTTGGTGATATTCGCTTTTCAGATCAATTTTGGAAAAGACACTAGACCCATGTAACTCATTTAACATGTCATCTAAGTGAGGAATGGGATGATGATACTTTACCGTGATGTTGTTGATGGCACGGCAGTCAACACACATTCTTCATGACCCATCCTTCTTAGGCACCAAAATCACAAGCACTGCACATGGGCTCATGCTTTCTCTCACGTACCCCTTCTCCATTAATTCATCAACCTGCCTTTGGAGTTCCTTTGTCTCCTCTGGATTTCTCCTATAAGCTGGCTTGTTTGGAATTGATGCTCTGGGTACAAGGTTAATCTGGTGCTCAATACCACGAATAGGTGGTAATCCCTTTGGAATCTCCTCAGGGAAGACATCTTCAAAGTCCTGCACAATAGACACAACCACACTAGGCAAAGAGTTAGATAGCTCGTTAGTATTCAAACATGTTTCCTTAAAAACCAGCAACAACATAGGTTGCTTCATCACTAATGCTCTCCTCACTATACTCGCTCTTGCCACACAACTCTCCTTTTGCAAGGCTGCACTCTCCTTTTCACTTACCACCAAAGTTGATCCCCCTTCAACTTGGTCTCTCACATTCTTTCTAGCCTTCCTCTCTTTTTCCTTTTAAGATCGACTTTTGTATTCCTTTTCTTTCTCACTGTCTTTTGCTCTCTCACTCTCCCTTTGTTTTTCACTCACCTTATGTTTTGCAAAAGACTGTTGTAGCTGCAACTGATCCTCATACACCTGTTTAGGTGTTAAAGGTTTAAGATTAAAGCTTTTCCCCTGGTGAACAAGCATATACTTGTTAGAAAAGCCATCATGAACAACCTTCCTATCAAATTGCCATGGCCTCCCTAACAACACATGACACGCTTGCATTGGCATTACATCGCATAATACCTCATCCTCATACCTACCAATGCGAAAAGCAATCAAGGCTTGCTTACTCACCTTAGTCTCGCCACTATCATTCAGCTACTGTAATTTATATGGACTAGGGTGTTTAGTAGTCTTGAGTCCTAGCCTCTCGACAATAAAATTACTCACCACATTAGTGCAACTTCCTCCATCAATGATCAAATTGCAAATATGATCACCTAGATAACATCTAGTATGAAAGATATTCTCTCTTTGCACCTCCTCTTCTTCCTTCACCTACACATTTAAAGCTCGCTTCACTACTGCACTAACTTCTCTATTGCAGGCTCCTCATCATCACTAGTGTCCTCTAATGGAGGCATATCTTCCTCTTCACTATCCCCCTCAGTCTCATACTCACCATCATCACGCAGAATCATCACACGCCTATTTGGACATTGATTAGCAATATGGCCTCTACCTTGGCATTTAAAACATCTAATGTCACGATTTCTAGGAGTAGAAGAATCAGGTTTACCTTGGTTGCCAAGAGTAGAACCCGCTTGCCTTTTCTCTCCTTTTAGTTTGGTTGGTAAAGGCTTTTCTTCCTTCTTCCATTGGTTAGTCTTCCAGGTGGATGAACCAGTACCCTATTGAAACCATGCATTACTACTACCTTTCCTCCTGTGTTGGTTCTCAGCCTTTATAGCCATATGAACCATATCTTCCAATTCTACATAATGCTGCAATTCAACGAAATTTTGAATTTCTCTATTCAATCCAGCAAGAAACGTAGCCATGGTAGCCTCTCTATCCTCCTCTACATTCGCCCTAATCATCGTAACTTCCATCTCCTTGAAATACTCATCCACACTTCGGCTTCCCTGCCTAAGAGTTTGTAATTTATTGTGCAATTCACGATAGTAATACGCAGGCACAAACCGCTTCTTGATCACTCTCTTCATCTTTTCCCACTACTCAATAGGTGGTTCGCCATTCCTTCTTCGATTCAACATTAGTTGATCCCACCACACTATGGCATAATCCGAAAATTCAATGGCAGCAAGTTTCACTTTCTTTCTCCCACTATAGTTATGACAATCAAACATCATCTCTACCTTCTTCTCCCACTCTAAGTACGCCTCGAGATCATTCTTCCCTTAGAAAGGAGGAATCTTCATCTTTATACTACTTAATTGATTATCCTCTCTAATCCTATCTTCTCTATCTTCCCAATCCCTAGTTC
Organism: Laguncularia racemosa; assembly: GCA_037954665.1. Taxonomy (NCBI): domain Eukaryota; kingdom Viridiplantae; phylum Streptophyta; class Magnoliopsida; order Myrtales; family Combretaceae; genus Laguncularia; species Laguncularia racemosa. The sequence continues at coordinate 3,065,983 of JBBMOL010000030.1, read as the reverse complement.
CTCTATTACTACCACTATAACCTCTATAACTCCTGACAGAAGATTCATCAAATTCATCATCCGACATTTCATCTCCACCCCTCGGTACTCTCCTAGAACAACTCTCCCTCTTACGCCCTTGGAAGACGTTTTTAGATTGCTCTAGTCTTTGCTCTACCGTCTTATGAATTTGTTCCATCCCCCCCCCCCCCCCCCCCCCCCCTCTGAAACATTCTCTTTATCTCACCCCTCAACGCCTCAATCACTAACCTAGCATCAAACCTTCCCCTCTCACCTTCAGGAGAATGTTGCCTCGACATAGTTCCTACAGAAAAAGGTTAGTACTGACACAAATATATATATCATCAAGCCTCACAGTACACTCCCTTACGTGTTTCACTCCAAGGATGATATCACATAGTCACTCGTGTATTCCCACAAACAATGATGATATCAACTCGCCAATTCCTCTTCTCGATTATCTTGGAACTAACCCAAACTACATTAATTCCCTTCCATAGAATTCAAAACAACTCTAGGGCTCGAAATTTTCCTCTTTTTTCTTTTCGATTTTTTTTTGTTGCCTTTGTTTGTTGCTCTTGATCACGTTCCTCTTTTGTTTTTTTTTTTGTCATGATTATTCCTTTTTTCTTTTTGTAACAAAATTGAATAGTAGGTACTACACTGTCAATAGACAATTAACACTATGAAATTGAATACGAACAATTGATATGAACGATTGGAGTTAGGGCTTTGATGTTACCTTTCTCAAACCGAACTGATGTCTTAACAAACCTAAGCTCTGATACCAAACTGATACAAACCACGCCAACGTGTGATGAAACCCAATACCAATACGTTCGGAATTGCTACCCAAGATGCCAAACAATTCGAGTGGAAACTGCGACCCGTTGCCTATAAGTGAGACAAGAACCTTGGTATAATATGAAGACGCTACAATCGGGATGAAAGACCGATTGATAAGTCGGGATGAACGCCATGGAATAAAAATCCGATAAGTTCTAGATTAGTTCTTTAAAGAACCAAGAGAGGAATTCTCTCAAAAGTGTTTTTCAAACTTCAATGTTGTATGTTCTATGTTCTCTGTTCTAAACCCTAGGAGCTTTATATTAGGGTTTACAATTCGTAACAATAATGGCCCAAAACGGCATAACTTCATTAAGTTGCGGAAAAATAACAAAACAGGGACGTAAAGGCCGGCGACGTATGAGTGAAGGCCGGCAGTTTTGAGCCGGCGTAGAGTATATACACGGCCGTGTACTTCTAGACGTGTATCTTTCTGTGGATATTCTTGACACCATACGCGACCGTGCCTTTAAGCCGTGTATATGATTGTGTATGATTTTGTGTAACTTTTAGACTCCTATACGGCCGTGCCTTGTAAAGACACGCCCTCGTCAACCCGTATCCTTTATGACTTGTACAAGAGCAAGGGCATTCTCATGGTTGTTCCAATCATTTCCAACTTCATGATTGCTCCAATCCTTTCCGGCTTCGTGGACATCCTTTATTAACCCGTTAAGTGCTTCCTTGAATCGTTTCACTCGATTTCTTGTGATAGGTCGAGGTGGCACTTCAAGAGGATCTACGTTCCATCTTCTGGCTTGGCTCCCATCATGGATCTCATCAAGAGGTTTCAAAGGGTAGTGAGCAGTTGGGTTAACCATTAGTGGAATGGGTTGAGATAGGGGAGACCTCAATGAATAATGGATCATTATTTATGTTGTGGATGAGATACATCCTAAAAATAGAGGAGAGAAAATAATCATCTCTTGTAGTATTTCAGATATTGGGATTCAGTAGTGATACTTCTTTAGGTGGCTTGTTAGGAGAAAACAGAGTCTCTACTACATTCGATCTGTCAGATTTGAGGACAAATCTTTTTGAGGCCCGAATCAAAATTTGTCAAGACCTATCATTAAGGCAAGAGCCAAAAGATTTCAAATCTTGGCGATGAGGGCCTATTTTCAGCAAATTGACTCCAGAATTATTTATAAATTAACCTCTTTTCTATTATTCTTGTATTGTATTTTCCAACAAGCACACTTATTTGGCTTCACAAGGTGATGGACAAACTCACTAAGACTCATCTTGTGGGTTATCCATGAACCGACCTAAAAACTGAAGATGAGCTAAATCGATGAATTCCATTACAGAGCTAGCTTATTGAAGATTATTTTCATATTTGTAATTTATTTTTAAACTATTTATTTTGTAAGCTTTGTGGGACATTTTATTTGGTTGTAATTTGATTTTTAGGACCGGCCACCCTAAAAGTGACATAGTTGTAATTTTGTAAACTTTCAACCTTAAAGGGAGAAAGTATAAATACTTACTTAAGTAGGGTTTTAGGGAGCTTTTTGAACATTTTGATAAAATACACTTTTTGGTCGTGAGGAGGAGCCCTTGCATAAAAAAAAAAATTTCTCTTATCAATTTAATCATTGAAATTGTGGCGAGATTAGCTTGAGGAGATTGTGAGTAATATCAATCATTCTCTAGTTATTTCAAATTGTTTTCTAGTGAGTCATATTTAGATACAATTTGGTTAGTTACTTGTTGACTTACATGTGAATTAGGGTTCATACTTTTCCGATTTGATTCAAGTCTATTTGAGTAGAATTTTAATTCATCCATATTGTTATCCATTGCTCATTTTACCATTACATTGATCTACATAGCAATTTAATACCATTTCCTTTTGGATCCACGTGAATTGGGGTTAAAATTAATTATTGTTGATCATGCTATTGTGGATTTTATTTCATTGGATTATGTTATATGCTTGAATCATTTAAGCACATCTCCATTTGGTATCATGTATTGTTCAATTTTAATATCCGGATTTCATAAGGGATTAGGGATTTATCCATCTTGTATGACGTGGTTGTGGATTGGAGTTCTTCATTTGTTATTTGATTGTGCTTAGTTGATTTTAGGCACATCACTTAACTTATCATTTAACTCCAACAAGCTACTCCACTTGGTACCTAAAGATGACATTGCTAGGCCATTCCTAAGATAGTAATAAGGCAAACCATACCAAAGATTTCAAACTTGTATTACTCAAAACTGATACCATCATTTAAATCACAAAAGGAACCCCTAAAATACATTGCACACTAGCACATTTCCAATTGTACAAAAACTTATATTTTAGGTCCATGATAGAAGACATTTTTCACCTAAGGTATTGGCTACTAAAACAAACATACTTCATCATGCTAAATGATTAACCACAAAATCACCTGATTCTCTTACCTAAGATCACATTAGACACCTATGTTATGATTACATGCCATAGAAAGGCCACCACCTAGTTTCTATATTATATTTACATATCATAAGTATGCCATCACCTAGCCTCCATTTTTACAAATGATTACTAAAAACAAAATAAAAAAGAGAAAAAAAATGTGCCATATAACATAACCTAAGGGACTACTCAATTAAACAAAATAAACATAAAAAAGGCATGGTTCTTTTATCAACTTAGTTATTGCCCTCATAACCCATGGACACCCTAGAAGCCAACTCATTTCTCTACACTTATACCTGCAGTCAATAACAAAAAACACTAACCCCCTTAGCTTTGTTAGATGCAAGTGAGCAAATTTATCACATAGGAAAAACAAAACAATCACATTTCAATAAATATTTTTCTCATATTATAGTGAAATATAACTAGCCTTAATTTCTTACCAAAATCTCTTAGCTTCAGTACGTTTACCAATCTTTTTGCTATCCTTTGAACTTGGTTGACTAGAAGCTCCTAACTCCAATATGTAGATTGGGGAGTTTCCCTTATACACTTTAGTAATGACTTATCTAATACTTAGTAGATAATCACCTTCATCCATATCCATAAACTCTTTATTACAAATTTGATAATTTCTTGACACATAATTGCCCATTTACATAATCATATTATGTTAGCACATTTTTTAAACGTGTGCCTTTTACTTGCCATAAATACATAGGGTGACTAGATCCCCATAGGTCACAATTAGTGGACCAGTTCGTCAATTGAGCCTCAAACTTACTAGGTCGATACAAAATTGTACCACAAATTTATCAAGTAGGGAAATAGGTCTTATTTTAATTAAAGTATCTTATGTTAGCTTATAAAAGAAACTAAATCCCTCTCTAGCCTTTTTGTGCAATACATCATAAATTCCTTAGATGAAACCATATTCTTCCTTTGAGTACTTAGCACATCAATAACTTCTTTTCATAGTCACCTAACATAACATCGTATAGGGACAACACCACCCTTTTTGGAAGACCAACATTTAAAGCGGCAAACACAAGTTAAAAACCTCATTCAAGGTAATAAACATAAGGCAAAAATTGCACACAACTAACCATGAATGGTCCTTATTCCCAACCATCCATGACTTCACCAATTTAGTCTTAACAACACTTACATGGTAACCATGCTGATTGTTCCAAGGAATGAGGTATAGAAGTCTAAGATCAATTGGAGTGAGCAAGTTCACTTGAATGCACATTAAACACTCAAATGAGTATTGAACTATGATTGGTTCAATATCTAATATAATTGTCTCTTGACTTATCTAAACAAGACTAAACTATTTGGCAAACAGTTCCCTATTTTCTCTATCTCCATTTACATTCCTTCTAGTTAGTAGATGCCAAACTATCGATCTTATGTTGGAAATCAAATTATCTATTATCTAAGTCACAATTAACTAAACTTATTTGTCAATTATCATGCATTAAAGTATGAATCCAATTGCATATTGATTCACAGATGAGACCATTATTATAGAGCTACACATTCCCATTTTGATTATATTTATATCTTGATTATTAAACATATTCCTATAGCAATTTCTATATGGTTTCGATTAGTTGTTTATCCTACTATTTACTAGTAATTCACGATTTCTCTAGCAATCAGCCTTAATCATGATTAAAAACCGACTCAATTTCATAATATGACATTGTAAAGTCCATATTATTAACTAAATACTTAATCTCCTCAATCTTATTAAACTTAATTAAATTTTTAGTACCCCTATAGTAATCAGAAGTAAAAAAAAAATCAAACGTGCTAATGTCCTAAAAATCTTATCACCTAAATTAAATATAACCTATTAGCCTTTATATATACAGAAACTAGAAAAAAACTATAACATTCAATAATCCTTATTTTGTTTCCAATATGTCATGAACTTCACTAAAATAAGATTATTACACCGATCTACACATAAAAATACACCAGGAAACCGAGAATCATAAATTTTCATGATGATTTAATATATATATATATTTTAAAATGAAAACTCGGGGGCGGGCGGTGGGGTGGCGAAAGGTGGCCAACCGTCGCCAGAGTTACAGTGCTCCATCGGCTACTACCACCTGTCGGCCAAAACTAGCCTCTACCCAGATCAACGACGCCAGCTCGATTTCCTAGCAGCTCAACCTAAGCTTCATGAACCCAACTTGATCTGTCTCCGAATGTCTTCCCTTTTTTTTTTTTTACATTATTTTTTAATTTTTAATTTATTATTATTATTGTTTTTTTTTTTATGAATTTCCAAATTTCTTCTTGATGTTCCTCAAGATATCTGCTCCTGTTACCACTAATCCCTCCAGAATTGTGATTGTTTAAAGTTGTAGAGTTGAATCATAAGTGATGAAGGCGTTAGTGGCAAAGAAAAGACAAAAGATACTATAATACATAAATACTTCGTCATATCGAACATAATGTTGCTAAGTCTTCTTTATACACTAGCTTTATTTAATTTTTTAATATACATATATATATTTATATTTATATATTATCTTCAAGTCATCCCTCATATTCTATTTTAAAATAGTTCCTGCTATACAAAAGCTAAATATTTGGTTGACCATATTTACGGGACTACCTTTATTAATATTTATAACTAGGTTGTAGATAAAATTTTGAGTCGAAACATAATTATTAATCCCACAAATTTTAATTAGTGATTTCCAAATTATAGAATATCACAATAATAATGTGAGAATTCTACATAGTAAAACTTCAATCAACGAAATTTAATGAATTGTATGCATAATTATTCATTATATGGAATGACCTGGAAGAATATCCCAATCAATTCATGAGATCACCACCTGACTTCCAAGTGATACTCCTTTTTTTTATTATTATTTTTTTCATTATTGTAATCATAATTTACCCTAGTCACGCAAAACTAAATGTAATAACATGACAAACTGCTTCATTTCCATATTTATAAATCACTAGTACAATAAAAGAGGACAAAAGTTGTAATGTTTCGGAATTTAAGACATTAGAACCCATTACGTGTTCCTATGATGTGGTGACATATAAAAGCTCTCATTTACACTTGTAACTTTAAAATTGTTTAACTTTCAACTTTATTTTCTCATTGACTTATCTAATAAATAAAAATAAATGATTTATAGGTGCGAATCATTCCAATCATAATTATAATTGAAGATAAATAGTAGTTCTACTTCAACTACATAATTAAAATTTTATTTTCCACAAAATATTAAAGAACCATAAACAAGTAAGTCTATCCACTATAAACTTCCAATTGATCCTCTCTATATCCATCAAAAGGCTCTTAATCACCCTCACTACTCATCACCATAGTAATAGTAATAATCTCTATCATTCTCATCATGGTAGTACTAATATACATTCCCAAATTCATCATACTCTACATATTTATTGTACCCACCTACAGTTGAAAAAGAAAAATGGTTGAGTCTAGGTCTAATATGTAAGTATCACAAACACTTGAGCATGTCACTCAATTCACAACATATAGCACGCATAATGTAATAGAAATAACATAACTAATTCATTTATTATCATTTAATTAGCTAGCAACCATTATAGAAGTACTTATGATCTTGCCACAATGTAAATAATTAGCTAGCAACCATCATAAAAGTACTTATGAACTTGCCACAATGTATATAATTAATACATATATAACTAATTCATTTAGTATCTTTTAGTTAGCTAGCAACCATCATATAGATACTTATGATCTCACTACACTATATATAGATATATATATATATATCTTAGTTTAAGAATTGCCACTCTCAACCCTAACTTTTTAAATGGTATCGGTAACTATCACTATAGGCTCTAATACCCCTAAAATCTACCCCATATTATTTCGATACACAACTTCACTAGAGATAATATATATATATATATACATATATATCTTAGTTTAAGAACTGCCACTCCCAACCTTAGCTTTTTAAATGGTATTGGTAACTACCACTATAGGCTCCAATACCCCTAAAATCTACCCCATATTATTTCGGTACACAACTTCACTAGAGATAATGTCACATATTTATCGTTAGGATACCTCCTAGGAATTTGTCACTACGGGCCCTTAGGGTTAGGCTAACCACAAGCAACAAACACATTTAGGTCCAATATCAATTTGGTTAATTTAATTTACTAAACTAATAGCCATAACTAGCAAATATGGTAAATTTGTACCTAGAATAACAATTTCAAAATTAACCTCTATAATTATCAAATATTTCAAGACCTATCAAGTATCAAAGGACTAAGTTTAGTACTACCTTATAACATAACTTAAGTTCTTTAGGTTGTTTGACTAAGTATTTGCTATGTATTTCCTTTCCCTACCACCCTATTGTAAGTGAAAATGGTTTAGAATTGATGAAAAACAAAAACAAAAGGAATAAAGAAGTTAAACATATGACATCAGGGTAAAACGGTTGTATACATGGCTATGTAGGAGATCATGGTTTAGAACATGGCCATATACATGGCCATTGATAGGAATCAAAATTTGTCAAGACCTATCATTAGGATAAGAGTTAAAGGATTTCAAATCTTGGCGATGAGGGCCCATTTTAAGCACGTTGACTTCGGAATTATTTTTTTACTAACCTCTTTTCTCTTATTCATGTATTGTATATTCTAACAGGCACACTTATCATACTTTACAGGGTGATGGGTGATAAGAGTAAATTAATCCTTATAAATCATGGGCATTAATGATGAATGTGTGTAATCCTTTGAATAAAATCAATGCGGATTCGGTACTTAACAGATAAATATATCAGTTTTAGGGTATAATACCAAAGAAAAGTGGAAAGATAACAAAAGGAGCATGATTGAAGCTCAAAAGATCAAGTTAAAGCTACTAATGGACAACATAGGGAAAGCTATGCCCGTGTCCTGAACCGTGTGCACGCTTGAGGATGAAATTTTTCACTTAGAAAGGAAGCACGACTTGTGATATGGGTGTGCTTGAAGCCGTGGCAGACGCTGCGGAGAAGTGGAAAAGTCCAGAACCTGGCACGGTTTGTAATCTAGCCATGCCACACACTGAACAAGGATGAGGAATTGCAGATTATCGACCGGAGGGAGACATGGTTCGAAATCTAGCCGTGTTGGTGGGCGTGTCAGGCGTATGTTATTCACTTTTCGAGATTCACTTGAAAAAGGAAAGATATATTTGTATCTTTCCAGCTAAAGATTCTCTGCCATTTCCTTAAAAGTATAAATAGAACAACCTTGGAGGAAGGAGAGGGGAAGAGGCGGCACGAGAGAAACCCTAGAGATGAGAAGTTAGAAGAGTTTTTAGAATTGAAGCCAAGATCTTTGTGTTTGGGTTTATTTATGGATTCAATTATTTTCTCTTTTGTTCTTTTTACTAGATTCATGAGTAGCTAATTGTTTTATACCTGATCCTTCAAGAAACCCCTAATTGTCATGTAACGGATTTGTTGATGTTTCAATAATTAATCTTGATCTTTGAGTTTATTCATGTTGCAATCATGGTTTGTTCATCTTGATATGTGCGCAGTATTAGGATCGAATTAGATCTCTATTATTAAGATTGAGAAATCGTTTAATAGAGTAGATCTGGCATGAATAAAAAGACTACTTGTAATCCTAGAGATAGGTTATAGGAGGTTTTCTGTATTGAATAAGGTCATTGTGGTCTGGTTCAATTGAGAGTCCTAAGATTTTATTGCAATCTTAATTATGTTAATTAAAGAGAGATCTTAATTGACTTAATTAGGATTAGGGGTTATTGATCTTGAGAAAGACCTTAATCTAGTGTAAGAAACTCCGCAGATCAGAGATATTGTGTATTAATCATTGGAAAGTTTGTAATTAAATAAAAGTTGCATAATAATTAGGGGTGGAACTTGGGTAAGGTATGTTTAGATAATTGAATTAACTAAAGGAGTCTTTGAATATCTTTAATTTGATCATTTAATTTGTTCCTTTCAACTTTAATCAGTTTTTAGGGTAATTGAGTTCATCAATAGTGAGAAGTTAAATAGTAGGATAATCGTTAGTACTAGTACTTATAAGTCTTCGTGGGATCGATACTTGTACTCCAATGCTATACTTCTAATTGATAGGTATACTTGCCTGAGAACTGATCGTACGCTAGGATTGAGTATATGATTTAACTTGTTAGAACGATTAGATCATCCACTATGTTTTTGGCGCAGTTGCCAAGGACTTTTAATATTAGGAAAACTTGACGCCTACTACTTTAACTATAGTTTTTCTTTTTGTTAATTATTTCTCTTAGTTTCATTCGTGCTTCCATTTAAATTTATTGAGGAAACTAAGTTCATCGTTTGTTTTTCGCAGTTTATGACAAGGAGCTCTTCATTTAAGCTTCTTGACCTTGATCCTGAGATTGACCAAACTTTTAGAGGGCGATTGAAAGGTGCTAAGGAGACAGTAGGGAATTTGAATTTCGACGAACCTTTGGAAAGTGAAGAAGCAACATCAATGGCTGACAAGGAAACTTCTATCACCCATGGTAACACTGAAGCTGAACCAATGGCAGATGAACGAAGGACGATGGTTGAATATGCTCGACCTACTCTAGGCAGCACTGGTTCGTGTATTGTGCAACCAGCAATAGAGGCCAACAACTTCGAAATCAAGGCCTCTACAATGCACATGATTCACAATCAATGCCAGTTTGACGGTTTGTCTGGCGGGGACCCTCATGCGCACATCCAGATGTTCTTGGATATTTGCGCAACTGTCAAGCAAAACGGGGTATCTGAGGAAGCGCTGAAATTGCGACTTTTCCCTTTCACTCTTTGGGGGAAAGCAAGGCAGTGGTTTAGTTCACTAAACCGGGATTCCATAACCACTTGGACCTAGATGGCGGAGACTTTCCTGGACTATTATTCCCACCATCGAAAACTGCTAAGTTGAGAAATGATATCACATCATTCACCCAACTAGACCACGAGCCCCTGCACGAAGCGTGGATCAGATTCAAGGATCTTCTTAGGTGGTGTCCACATCACCAAATGCCTAACTGGCTGCAAGTTTCTACCTTCTATAATGGGCTTGACTATGCAACTCGACAGACAATTGATGTTGCTGCTAGGGGTACTCTGAATGTGAAGATGCCGGAAGAGTCGTTGAGTTTGTTTGAGAACATGGCAAAAAATAATCACCAATGGAGCCATGGTAGACAAAAGCACAGGGCAACGGGTATTTATGAGGTTGATTTGATGACAGCAATTACAGCAAAAGTGGATGCGCTCGCTTCAAAAGTTGAAGGGATGGCTGTATCTCAACCATCCCAATACTGCTTAGCTGAACCTCATTCCAACAATGCGGTATTTGAAGTGCCAGAGTGTGTTGAGTATGTGGGGAACTCCATAAGGCCATAGAACAATCCCTATAGCAACACATATAATCTAGGGTGGCGCAATCATCCCAATTTCTCTTGGAGTAATCAGCAATTTCAAAGGGGTAATGCACCTGCTCCAGGATTCCAAAGACCAGCTCCACCTCCCTTCCAAGAAAAGAAATCTAATCTTGAGGATATGATTGCAAAATTCATTCAAGCGTCGGAGCAACGCCAGCAGTCCACAGAGGCAGCTTTAAGAAATCATGAAGCCTTAATCCACAACTTGGAAAACTAAGTGGGGCAGATCTCCAAAGCGCTTGCTGAGTGACCACAAGGGTCTCTCCTTGGAAATACAAAGACTAACCCAAGGGAACACGTGAAGGTAGTGATTCTTAGGAGTGGAAAGGAAGTGAAAACAGATAAGTGTGGGGAAACTCCTATTATTAGGAAGGGGAATGAGACTGTTGATAAGAGCGAGACCACTAATAAAGTAGAAAAAGGCAGAATTATAGAGGAAAGAACAAAAGACTTGGAAGCTAGAAAGACACCTATCGTCCAGCCCTATAAACCCCCATTGCCATATCCTGCAAGGCTGCGGAACAACAAAGATCGGGAACATTTTGGTGAGTTTCTGGATTTGTTCAAACAGTTACATATCAACTTACCACTTGTGGAAGCCCTTTCTTAGATGCCCAAGTATGCTAAGTTCTTGAAAGATTTACTGTCTAATAAGAAGAAGATGGAAGAGATCTCCACTACAACAATTGGTGCGAGTTGTTCTACGATTTTACTAAACAAGCTTCCAAAGAAATTGAAACTTTCATGGAGCTTCAACATACCATGTTTCATTAGTAATCTACCCGTAGAAAAAGCATTAGCAGATTTGGGGGCTAGCATAAACTTGATGCCATATTCACTCTTTCAAAAGCTGGGATTAGGGGAGCTAAAGCCCACACAAATGAGCCTTCAATTGGTAGACTGATCAGTGAAGTTTCCTAGAGGGGTTATTGAAGATGTATTAGTAAAAGTAGAAACTTTCATCTTCCCGGTTGATTTTGTGATTCTAGACATGGATGTTGACACTGAAGTTCCTCTGATCTTGGAACGTCCCTTTTTAGCCACAGCCCGAGCAATCATTGATGTGGCTGAGGGTCGATTAGTGCTGCGCATTGGGGGAGATGAGTTAGTGATACAAATACCGGTTGTAATGAAGAAATCGGTGAGTTCTGATGATACTTGTTATGCAATTGATTTGACTGATACCGTTGTGGAAGATATTTTATGCAAGGATCCATTAGAGTTGAGTTTGAGAGTATGCGATATTGAAGAGACAGATGATTGTGCAATACAAGAAATGTGGACTCATCTTAATGGTAAGGAAGAACTTGGGTTAAAAACAGAAAGGGAGAATATTGATACAAGAGATGTTACCAGATTGAAGCCCTCTATTGAAGATCCTCCAATTCTGGAACTGAAGCAACTCCCTAACTATCTGGAGTATGCTTTCCTAGAAAAGGACTCTCAGTTGCCGATCATCATTGCAGCCGGGCTAACCATTGTTCAGAAGGAAAAGCTCTTGAAGATCTTGAAGGAGCATAAGCGTGCCTTGGAATGGAAAATCTCGGATATCCAAGGGGTTAGTCCATCTTTTTGCACACATAAAATCCTGATGGAACACAATTTCAAACCAGTGGTGTAAGCTCAAAGATGACTTAATCCAAACATGAAAGAAGTCGTTAAGAAAGAGGTAATTAAATTGTTAGACTCTGGGCTAATTTATCCTATTTTTGATAGTTCATGGGTAAGCCCCGTCCAGGTGGTGCCAAAGAAGGGGGGAATGATAGTGGTCCCAAATGAGAATAATGAGCTCATACCAATGAGGACGGTGACGGGATGGTGAGTCTGCATTGACTATCGCAAATTAAATGAAGCTACTTACAAGGACCATTTTCCCTTGCCTTTTGTCGATCAGATGTTAGAGAGGCTTGCTGGACATATGTTCTACTGTTTTCTAGATGGGATGTCGGGATATTACCAGATCCAAATTGCCCTTGAAGATTAAGAGAAAACTAGCTTCACATGTCCCTATGGTACGTTTGCTTATAGGAGGATGCCCTTTGGGTTATGTAATGCACCGACCACTTTTTAGTGGTGCATGTTAGCGATTTTCGAAGATCTAGTTGAAGATATCATGGAGGTATTCATGGATGAATTTTCCGTGTTTGGGGATTCATTTGATTCTTGCTTGCAGAATTTGGAAAGGGTGCTCATACGTTGTGAAGAAACCAACTTAGTTTTGAATTGGGAGAAGTGTCACTTCATGGTGACTGAAGGTATTGTCTTGGGACATAAAATATCTCAACAGAGGATTGAAGTAGATGACGCCAAAGTTGATACTATAGCCAAACTTCCCCCACCTTCTTCGGTTAAAGCTATTCGGAGTTTTCTAGGACATGCTGGATTCTATAGACGATTCATCAAGGATTTCGCCAAAATTGCTTGTCCTCTCACCAGGTTGTTGGAGAAGAACATCGCCTTTGATTTCAATGATGAATGTCTCGAAGCCTTTGAGGCACTGAAGGAGAAACTGACCAAGGCTCCTATCATGGTGGCTCCAGATTGGAACCTACCATTTGAACTAATGTGCGATGCCAGTGACTATGCTGTAGGAGCTGTCTTGGGTCAGAGAAAGGATAAGTATTTCCAGCCGATATACTATGCCAGCAAAACTCTAACTAGTGCTCAAGAGAATTACACCACTACTGAGAAGGAGTTATTGGCAGTAGTGTTTGCTTTTGACAAATTCCGATCCTATCTTTTTCTTTCTAAGGTGATAGTGTATACTGACCACTCCGCATTGAGATACTTAATGACCAAGACGGATGCAAAACCTCGCCTCATCAAGTGGATACTCCTATTGCAAGAATTTAACCTTGAGATCAGAGACAAGAAGGGAGCAGAAAATCTTGCAGCGGATCATCTATCTCGATTGGAGAACCCATGTGTTGAGCAGCTGAAGGAAGAAGATATTAACGGTAGATTTCCTGAGGAGAATTTATATTCCATCAACAAAGTTAGCAGTTCGGAGTCCCCATGGTTTGCAGACATGGCCAACTATCTAGTGGCTAGGGTCCTTCCACAGGACATGTCGAAGCAACAGAAAAAGAAGTTCTTTACCGACCTGAAGTATTACTATTGGGAAGACCCCTACTTCTTCAAGTATTGCTCAGACCAAATGATCAAGCGTTGTGTCTCACATGAGGAAGGACGAGAGATCTTAAGCCATTGCCATAGTGGACCCACTGGGGGACACCATGGTGCAAACAGGACGGCCCATAAAGTGCTAGAAGCTGGTTTTTATTGGCCGTCGGTATTTAAGGATGCCTAAAGTTTTATGGCTCAATGCGATCGATGCCAGAGAGACGACAACATTTCAAGGAGGGACGAAATGCCACAGCACTATATTCTGGAGTGTGAAGTGTTTGATGTATGGGGTATTGATTTTATGGAGCCATTTCCTCCTTCATATGGAAACAAGTATATATTAGTAGCAGTGGACTATGTATTTAAGTGGGTAGAAGTGCAAGCTCTACCGACAAATGACGCTAAGGTGGTTGTCAAGTTCCTCAAGAAGCTCTTTTGCTGCTTTGGGGTGCCTCGAGCACTTATCAGTGATTGGGGTACACATTTTTGCAACTCTCAGGTTGAAAAAGTCTTAAAAAGATATGGAGTGACTCACCATCTTGCCACTCCTTATCATCTATAGACAAGTGGGCAGGTAGAGTTGACAAATAGAGAGCTAAAGCACATCTTAATGAGATCAACTCTCCAGCATGAGCGAGACTGGGCAGATAGGTTAGACGATGCGTTATGGGCTTATAGGACAGCCTACAAAACACCACTTGATACAACTCCTTTCCGGTTAGTATATGGGAAAGCGTGTCACTTACCATTTGAGATTCAGCATAGGGCGTTCTAGGCAATCAAGACTATCAATCTCGATCTCAACAAGTCAGGGGCTCACAGGAAAAGGCAGATTAATGAGCTTGATGAGTTAAGACTTATGTCCTATGAAAACGCTAATATCTATAAGGAGAGAGCCAAAGCATATCATGACGCAAGGTTACGCCAGCACAAGCAATTTGAGGAAGGGGATATGGTACTGCTGTTCAACTCTAGGTTGAAATGTTTTCCTGGGAAACTCAAATCAAAATGGTCAGGTCCTTTTTAGGTCAAGAACGTTTTCCCTTATGGAACGGTGGAGTTAGAAGACCTTGAAAAAGGGTATTTTCAAGGTCAATGGACAGAGACTTAAACATTACTTAGGAGACAAGAAGGTCTTTGAAGAAAGAGCGGAGCTGACCCTTATTCAAATCCATAACTGATCTCCTTCTATTCATTCGGTCGAGCCAATGACGTTAAACAAAAGCGTTGGCTGGGAGGCAACCCATGCATCTACTAGGTTAGTTTTCCTTTTACTATCATCATCAATATATTTGTGATTTATGGTTTTGCAGGTGAGATTTTAATGAAGAGGATAAGATATGGTCTAAGCCACACCCAAGTGTGTGGGCATTTGTGAAAGGTGTCTCATTCCAGGGGATGACAGGGGTAAAGGCATGACCAAGTTATAAGCTGTGCCACAAGGTAAGATTTTTCACAAGTTTTTGTATAAGGAGCAGTGCCTGACACGGCTTTGAACACTCATAGGTTTTCACCCGTGTCATTAATAGCCCCTAGGATTCGCGATTTTCATATATAAGATGCCTTTCCCTACACTTATTTCCTCATTCACACACCACTCCTCTTTACATTTTCGTTTTTCTCTTCTTTGTTGGTTCCACCGGGTGAAGGACATCCTTTATCGATCTTCAAAGATTTCTTGAGCGTATTGTATCCAAGATACCTAGGACTAAAACAGTAGCGCGCAAGAATGCTCAGCCTCGTTCAGCTGGGGGTTCATCTAGAGCTTCGAGACGCTATCCGCTTAACTTGAGGAGGGAGGATGAAGCTAAGTATGACACGGTGCGAGAACGGAAGGTGTTCACGCCTAATGTGGTAATCGACTGGGAAGTGCTCGCTCGGTATGGGTTAGTGGAACAATTTGATCAATTCTTGAAAGATCCAACTTGGAGAGCACTTCTGAGCATTGGGGAGGACGTTTATGCTTCGCTGAGCTATGACTTCGTCGCCACATTCAAGCTTAGTTTCGGCCGTCATACCCAGCTTGATAACGTGGTTTCCTTCTACTGCCAAGGGAGTTACCACCGTGTTGAAATGAGAGAATTTATCAAGTGCCTGGGTATTTATGACAATGAGTTTATCGACTCCGATGAGTTCTCTTAGCTTCCAGATGCTTTTCCTAGGGGCTTATTGCAATATAGAGTGTGGAACAGTATGGGAGATGGCGGGTATGATCCATCTAAATCTAAGGGAAGCCATTTACGGGATCCTGTTGTGCGTGTGCTTCATTACATTTTGGCCCGTTCAACCACTGGTAGAGGTGATTCTCAAGGTGTTGTGAATGCTTCAGACTTGTACCAGCTGTGGAGTATGATCACAAGTACCCGGGTTAATGTTAGATTGGCAACTGTTTGGTGTTTGAAAAAGTAGTGCGATCTGAGGCATCAAAAGGTTTTTGTCGGCTCCTAGATTACCCGTATTCTGAAGAACTATGGTGTCTTTCCAACATGGGTTCCAAGGGACAGTTATGGAAGGAGTACCTCTCTCCCTGAGGGTGTTTTGCGGAGGTGGAGGTTTCATTTACTGGATGCAACTGAAGAACAACAAGAGCAGGAGATAGAACTCGAGCAAGTTGAGGAGCAAGAGCAAGCTCAAGAGTAGGCCGTACCAAACCGGGAGTTGGCAGATTCTGTAAAGAGATTGACTACGGATTTGGAAGATATGAAGAGAGAACAAGCCAGGCAGTCAAAGCAGGTTAAGGGCCTAAAGCGTTATTTGGTCATGTATTTATCACGTATTGGTGAGAAGTTGGGGGTAGATCTTCCCCCATGTGGTGGCTCTAGTGATGAGGATGTCGTATCACATGCTACTCGGGTTGTTTCTAGAGGAGATCGTCACTCGAGCGGTGCATATGATCCAGGTTTTCATTTTGGAGAATCCTCGGGTGCAGCTTTCATGGCACGACATGAAAGTCCAGCAGTTGCTACTACCGAAGCGAGCAATCAGCAGGATACTGAGGTGATTGGATCTGATTCTTCTCGCCGATCGGGTACTGTACCGTTGCCATCTGATGATGACTTCAGTAGCTGATCTCGCGGGTTGATAGATGGAGGTTGGACCCTTGAGATTTGACCGTTGTGCAGAACAACCGTTTTAAGAAGTCTTGCTTTTACTTTTGTTTTAACTGTCCTAATTTGTTTGATTTTGGAAGACTGACCAACCACTAATGTTTGAAGCAGAAAATGCTGATGATAGTTAGCTTTATTTTCAGTTGATTATTATTTTGTTTTGTTTTGTTTTTGAGAGATACAGGCTTTCAAAGTACACCAACCCATTACGTTTAGCAGGGGTTCTCATGACTTTACTTATGCGTTGTCTGACTTTCTATTAAAAATCCGCGTTGTAGGAGAGTTCAAGGAATTTTTTGTTTTCCTTTTGTTTTCTTTTTGCTTTTATTCTTTGCTTCCCTTTATGCATATCATGAGGACATTGGGGAAAATGTCTATTGTAAGTGTAGGGAAGGGGGTTAGGAAAACGAAACTAGGATATAAGGGTTGTGCAATCAAAAATGTAATTTCCTCTTATTTAAGGTATATTCGATGATGACTTTTGACAATCAAGGAATGCTGAGATTTGTTCATACCCCTGTGGAAAATTTTAAAAAAATTTATTCTCTTATTTTGTATTAGAGATACGTTGCTAAAATTACAAGATGAAATCCAAGTGAAGTGAACTTACTTGTTATTTAACCTTTACTTTCGGGAGTTGAGATTGGATTAAGGTCACTAGCGAGTTTAGTATGCTCTTCTTTTTGCTTAATAGGTGAGCTATGTAACTTGGAGTGAAGAAGTAAATGATACCTGTAACTTGGTGACTCCTTTTCGAAGAAGTTTTTGAGAAAAAAAAAATTGTTGGGAGTGATTGAAGAATATAATAATATGTAAATAGTTCAGAAGTGGGCCTCATAGACTTGAGTAATTAAGCCTGAGAGATGCCCTTTTTAGGGAATAACATCTATTGACTCGGGTGATGAACTTGGGATCAATGGCTGAAAGCTCGCTACAAGGGTCGTGAGAAAAGTCTGAGAAAACTAAACTTAAATGAGCTTATATGAATGATAGTTGATTGATTGAGATGGTAGAGGTTCGATCATCTGGTTTGGGACTTACTAACCAAGGAAACCGTCTTAATTAATTAATTAATTAATTAAATGAGTTAATTGTACTCGAACAAGTAAATCTTAGGGACGCCTTCTACGCTGAGGGAATAACGTCTGTTAACTTGAGTGATGAACTCGGGATTATCGATCAAAAGTTCGTTACATGGGTCGATTAACTTAGTTAAGTGCTTTAATGGTAAACTCCCAAGATTAACTTAAGAATTGGATGAAACAGAAAAGGAAGAGCTAGGGGACGAGTGGATACAACATGCCTTTAGTCCTTGTTGTGTTGCTTATAATAGTGGTCAAAAGGATTGTATACTTTATTTTACTAGTTTCGATCTTGTGGCAATTTTGACTTTGGGAATTTTAGTTTAAATGATAAGGGTAATAGTTTAATTTACTTGGATTAGCTTTGGGAATTTTAGTACTTGTATTTTGTATACAACTAATGGTAAGATTGAGTGAAGATTATCAATGATTGAGGTGTAGCATGAAATCGATGATGTTGGAATATCTTCTCGATTGTTGGAACTTATGAGAACTTGTCCTTTGTTTTTTTTTTTTTTATCCGTATTTGCTTGAGGACAAGCAAAAGCTTAAGTGTGGGGAAATTCGATAAGAGTAAATTAATCCTTATAAATCATGGGCGTTAATGATGAATGTGTGTAATCCTTTGAATAAAATCAATGCGGATTCGGTACTTAACAGATAAATAAATCAGTTTCAGGGTATAATACCAAAGAAAAGTGGAAAGATAACAAAAGGAGCATGATTGAAGCTCAAAAGATCAAGTTAAAGCTACTTATGGACAACATAGGGAAAGCCATGCCCATGTCATAAACCGTGTGCACGCCTGAGGATGAAATTTGTCACTTGGAAAGGAAGCACGACTTGTGATATGGGTGTGCTTGAAGCCATGGCAGACGCTGCGGAGAAGTGGAAAAGTCTAGAACCTGGCATGGTTTGTAATCTAGCCGTGTTTCTAGCCGAGCCACACATTGAACAAGGATGAGGAATTGCGGATTATGGACCAGAGGGAGACACGGTTCGAAATCTAGCCGTGTTGGTAGGCGTATCAGGCATATGTTATTCACTTGGAAAAGGAAAGATATATTCTTATCTTTCTAGCTAAAGATCCTCTTCCATTTCCTTAAAAGTATAAATAGAACAACCCTAGAGGAAGAAGAGGGGAAGAGGCGGCACGAGAGAAACCCTAGAGATGAGAAGTTAGAAGAGTTTTTAGAATCAAAGCCAAGATCTTTGTGTTTGGGTTTATTTATGGATTCAATTATTTTCTCTTTTGTTCTTTTTACTAGATTCATGAGTAGCTAATTGTTTTATACTTGATCCCTCGAGTAACCCCTAATTGTCATGTAACGGATTTGTTGATGTTTCAATAATTAATCCTGATCTTTGAGTTTATTCATGTTGCAATCATGGTTTGTTCATCTTGATATGTGTGCAGTATTAGGATCAAATTAGATCTCTGTTATTAAGATCGAGAAATTGTTTAATAGAGTAGATCTGGCATGAATAAAAAGACCACTTGTAATCCTAGAGATAGGTTGTAGGAGGTTTTCTGTATTGAACGAGGTCATTGTGGTCTAGTTCAATTGAGAGTCCTAGGATTTTATTGCAATCTTAATTATGTTAATTAAAGAGAGATCTTAATTGACTTAATTAGGATTAGGGATTATTGATCTTGAGAAAGACCTTAATTTAGTGTAAGAAACTCCGCAGATCAGAGATGTTGTGTATTAATCATTGGAAAGTTTGTAATTAAATAAAAGTTGCATAATAATTAGGGGTGGAACTTAGGTAGGGTATGTTTAGATAATTGAATTAACTAAAGGAGTCTTTGAATATCTTTAATTTGATCATTTAATTTGTTCCTTTCAACTTTAATCTATAATTAGGGTAATTGAGTTCATCAATAGTGAGAAGTTAAATAGTAGGATAATCGTGAGTACTAGTACTTATAAGTCTTTGTGGGATTGATGCCTATACTCCAATGCTATACTACTAATTGATAGGTATACTTACCTGAGAACTGATCGTAAGCTAGGATTGAGTATAGGATTTAACTTGTTAGAATGATCAGATTATCCACCAATGGGCAAATTCACTGAGACTCAGCTTGTGGGTTATCCATGGACCGACTTAAACTAGTGATAAGCTGAGCTGATGAATCCTATGGAGGAGCTAGCATCTTGAAGACTAATTTATATATATTTGTTATTTACTTGAACTATTTATGTTGTAATTTCTTTTGATACACTTTCATTTGTTTGTAATTGTCTTTTAGGACTGGCCACCATAAAAGTGGCATAGTTGTAATTTTGTAGACTTTTTAACCCTAAAGGGAGCAAGTATAAATACTTGCTTAAGTAGGGTTTTGAGGAGAGAACTTTCAGAACATACACTTGATATTTTCGTGAGAGAATTAGGGTTTATCCTTAGTTCAATTCCTCTTATCAATTTCAATCCCAAGAATTGGAATTATAGCAAGTGTAATAAGGAGAAATTTTGAGTTATATCAATTTCTATTTGTTGTGTTTCTTTTCGTCTTTAGTGAGTCATATCTAGGGTTGGATTGAAGTTTTCTTGGTCAGATTTGATTCCTTTATATTCAAATTATTAGTGCTTAATTGAATGGCCCTTAGACTTGATTTCTATTCTTCCATTTTGCACATTTTTTAACCATGAAATCAAGTATTGTGGAGAGTGGATCATGGTCACTATTCTTATTGATTTTGTGTGTTATATCATGTGGTTTTCAAGAATATTAGTGATCTTCATTGAGGAATACATCAATGTGTTATTCATTTCATGAAATATAACATTCAGATCATCTATTGCAATTAGGGTTCACACAACAATTTGCTCCACCTTAAACCGAATTGACCTTATCCTTTAGGGATTATTATTTTAGGCACATCATCATATTTCGGTATCAAAGATGCACATACTTGGTTCATTTCAATATTGATCACATGGTTATGTGGAATCAGTTCATAAGTAGAAAAAGTTCATGTGATTAGAAGCTAGTTTGATTGACATTGTTTGTTTGTCTTTCAAAGTGGTTTTGCATGTGCTTAATCTTGGTTTTAAGCACATCAACTAATTTGGCATCAGAGCTATATCATACTTGGAATTAAGATAATTATGCCATTGTTTGAAGGATTGGTTCATAAATATTGAAGAATTGTGCAATTGTTAAACTAGTTTGATTGACATTGTTTGATTATCTTTCAAATTGGTTTTGCATATGCTTAATCTTGGTTTTAGGCATATCATCTTTTACTATCAGAGATTGTGGTTGTGAGAAGAGGTTATTTGATTTTGAATTTTGGAAATCTCGGGTTCTTGATCTTATAACTTCATTCCAAAATTGAGAGTAAAAATTGAATTGTTAGTGTTGTTACTTAAAGTGGCGTGATTATCTTGCTTGGGGAGTTGAACTTGCTGCTTGTTGGAGTGAGTTTTGAGTAGTTGTTGAAGCTTCTACGTTGTTGATTTCACCGTGAAGGGAAGAGGAGAGTTAGTGCATTTTTGAACCTAAATTCGGAAGTGTGAAGTATCTCCAATTGTGTAGAAAAAGAGAAGTGTGACCTTTGTTGATTTTGGAATTAGGGAGAATAATTTACTATTTCTAGATTTGAAAGTGTGTGGAAGGATAAGCATAAATTTGAAATTTAAACACCTTCTTTAAGTTTGAAGCAATTCATTGAGTATCTTTGAATAAGTTTTATTTGAGTTTGAATTGTCTTTACTATTTGTGGAGAAGGTTACATTTAGTGGAGTAATTTGAATTTGAATTTGAATTTTGTTGCTACCATTGCTTGAGGTTTATGGTGTGAATTAGAGTTTTGTAGTGGCAAGGAAGTGTATACTTTGAAGTATTGTGTGTGTGTTGTATTAGGGAGGTTGTTACACCGTGGTTGTATGTGTGTAAGTTGCGGTGTAAAAGGAGTGTATTGAGTTGTTGGAGTTGTGTATGTTGAGTGAAGGGTAACTTGCATCGTGAAGTGTTGTATGTATGAAGTGGTGTTAAGTGATCTTGAAGTGGATGTGAGGAGTAAGACTGTTGATCCTTTGTGATTAATTAAAGAAGTGTGAACTGTGTAGTGTATTTTCGGAAGAGAGGAGTAGCAAATTGTAATTTTCAAATTTAAATTTTCAGAATTGAGGTGTGAGTTAAGAAGCAATTTGAATTTCAAAACACACATTAAGTGATTGTTTAATTGTGTGTCATTTGAATTTGAAATAGCTCCTTACCATTTGTGAAATCTTGCACTTACTGAACTCATTTTGAATTTAAAATTTGAGCCGCCTTTGTTGTTGGAGTTATGATTTGATATTTGTGTGGAAGTGGGGAAAGTGCACCGTGACTTGAAGAGGTGTGTGTGTAGAGTTGTGTTTTTGTAAATTTAGTGAAGAGTGTGTGCATTTGGCGTAGGTTTTGGCATGTGTAGTATAGACAATTGTTGTTGGAGGCGTGAATTGTGTGGAACCAAGAGCAATGGAGTAGTGTGGCGGTGAAGTTGTGTATTTTTGTATGTATTAAGGTGTTGCCCATTGTGAAGTAATTGGTGTGAAACTAAAGTAAGAAAAGGAAAGTTGAGTAGTGGAATTTGATTTCAAATAAAACAATTAAGTGTGAAAGTAATTGAATTCATTACTTAAATACTTGTGGTTGAATTTAATTCTTAACTGCTTAGAAATAATTGTGTGTACTTCATTTATTTAACCTTACTTGAAGTAGCAAGAATTATTTATTTGTGCTTGAATTATTTTCACTTGAATTTATTTGAAGTAACAGTAAACATTTCTTGTATTGGTTGATTGTGAGCACCGTGGGTGTGTAATGGAGTGTTGTTGTAGTGCTAGTAGTGAAGTGTGTTGTTAACTTGCTGAAGTTAGTTAATAACCACGTCAAATGATGTGCATACTTCTACTAATTTAGTACATCAAGTGTTGACTTCCTCTCCAACCATTGATGATGGACAAAAAGAAATCTTGTTTCATACTTCTTGTAGGGTACAAGGAAACTTGTGTGTAATTATTATTGATGGTGGTAGTTATACTAATGTTGTAGCTGCATCATTAGTGTCTAAGTTGAAACTTGAAACCATCCTGCATCTCGAACCGTATACATTACATTAGCAAAATGATCACGATGGTCTTTTTGTGACTCAAAGGGCTAGGGTACTGATATGAATCAAAATCCGACAAGACTTATCATTAGGGCAAGAACTAAAGGATTTCGAATCTTGGCGATGAGGACCCATTTTGAGCAGATCGACCCTGGAATTATTCGTTTACTAACCTCTTTTATCTTATTCATGTATTTTATATTCCAACAGGAATACTTATCATGCTTTACAGGGCAATGGATAAACTCACTCAAACTCAGCTTATGGGTTATCCATGGACCGACCTGAACCAGCGATGAGCTGGGCTGATGAATCCTATAGAAGACCGGCATCTTGAAGACCAATTTCTTTTATGTATTTTTCATTTGCATGGACTATTTATGTTGTAATCATTTCGGGACACTTTTATTTCCTTGTAATTTTCATTTAGGGTTAGCCACCTTAAAAGTGGCAAACTTGTAATTTTGAGCACTTTTTAACCCTAGGAGTAGCAAGTCTAAATGCTTGCTTAAGAGAGGGTTTGAGAGGCTTATTTTGCAGATCAAACACTTCCTTTTCATGTGAGAATTAGGGTTCCTAATTGTCATCTAGACTCTTATCAATTTCAATCCCAAGAGTTGAAATTGTGGCGAGTGCAACACTTTGAAATTGTGAGTTGTATCAATTTCATTTTGTTGTGATTTCTTTTCTTCTCTAGTGTGTCATATCTAGGGTTGAATTGAGATAGTTCTTGGATAGATTTGCTTCTAATTGTATTCGAATTCTTGAGTTTATTTAAGGTACTTTGCAATTGAATTCGAATCTTCATTGAAGAATTCCCTTGAAAACGTGTTCTTCACTATTGGAAAGGAGTTCTTGGAATTGAGGTTTTCTTTTGAATTTGTGGATTATTTTCGTGGATTATATGCGATTAGGGTGTTGTTAGAAGATATTATCATTGAGGTTTCACAATTGCATCATTGAACATTTGGAATTTCCTTGTATCTTCATCAGGGTTCACATGAATTTGGCCTTGTGGATCCGGTTTCACCTTGACTTGAGATTGTTTTTTGTTAAGTCTTTTAATTGTGCTTCTAAGTGGAATTAGGCACATCATCTTTTTGGTATCAAAGCTATATCATATTTGGATTTAAGATTCAAACACATCATAATTGAAGAATTGGTTACATTCATTGGAAATTGACGGCATCGTTCATGTGATTGAGACTAGTTTGATTGACATTGTTGGATTGTCTTTCAAATTGGTTTTTATATGTGCTTAATCTTGGATTTAGGCACATCATCTTTTTGGTATCAGAGCTTGTGGTTGTGAGAAGGGATTATGTTATTTTGAATTTTGGAAATTTAGGGTTCATGTTCTTACATCATCAATTCCAAAATTGTGGGTAAATTGAAATTATTGTGGTAGTTGTTTGAAGTGGAGTGAATTGTCTTGAGTAGGAGTTGAATTTGCTGCATGTTGGAGTGATTTTGAAGTACTTGTTGAAGCTTCTATGTTGTGGACTTCACTGTGAAGGAAGAGGAAAGATAGTGCATTTTTTTTATTGCAATTTTGGAAGTGCAATTGTGTAGGAAGAGAATTGTGGTTCTTACATTGTTTGAATTCGGAATTAGGGAGAACATTTGCAATTTCCAGATTTGATTAGTGTGTAAGAAGGGAAGTTATTTTATTTCAAAACAAGCATTATGAGTGAAGGAGTTAAGTGTGTTTGTTTGAATTTGAAAAATTGCATCTTACCAAATGTGGAGGGGTTGCAATTAGTGAAGTGGTTTGATTTTCAAATTTAATTTGCTGCCTTCTTATGTAAGTTGCGGATTGGATTTGTATTTGAAGTGAAGAATTTCACAATGTGATTATCCTTGAAATTGCTTTGAGAAAGAGTAATGAATTGAAAAAGTTTTGTGTTGCATATGACGTGTATGTTGTTGTAAGTTACGGTTGATAAATTGTGTAGAAGTGGAGAAGTGCACCGTGTGTGTGAAGGTGTTTGTGTGGCGTTATGTTGTGCAAATTGGAAGTGGAAGTGTACAATTTTCAGAATTGCATTGTGTGGGATAATAGGGAATTTATTTGAAATTCGAACACATCCAATAAGTTGAGGAAGTTATTAAGTGGTATTGATTGTGTTCCATTTGAATTTGAAATTTGATTATTACCATTTGTGAAAAGTGCATTAAGGATGTTTATTTGAATTTGTTGCCGTGTTGTGGAGTTATGTGGATTAAGGTGCTGCCCATCAAGATCAATTGTAGCTGTGAAACCGTGGCAAGAAAGGAAAATTGAAATAGTAGAATTTGAATTCAAAAACAAACATTAAAGTGTGAAAGTAATTGAACTTATTACTTCAACACTTGTTAGTTGAATTTAATTTCTTAACTACTTGGAAGTATTTATTTGTGCTTTAATTATCTCACTTAACTTTATTTGAAGTACTAATAAACATTTCTTGTATTGGTTGAGTGCGAGCACTGTGGGTGTGTAAGGGTGTGTTGTTGTGGTGTGGTGAAGTGTATTGAGGTTGTTGAAATTAGTAAGCAAAAATGTCAAGTGAGTTGTATTTGTCTACTAACATATTGCATCGGGACTTGACTTCCTTTCAAACCATTGATGAGGGACAAAGAGAAAACTTGTTCCATACTTCTTGTAGGGTACAAGGAAACTTGTGCGCAATTATTATTGATGGTGGTAGTTGTACTAATGTTGTAGCTGCATCATTAGTATCGAAGTTGAAACTTGAAACTATCCTACATCCCAAACCTTATACATTACATTGGTTGAATGATCAGGATGGTCTTTATGTGACCCAAAGGGCTAAGGTACCCTTCAGTATAGGGGACAAGTACTATGATGAGTTTGAATGTGATATTCTTCCTCTTTGTGCATCCCATATATTACTTTGTAGACCATGGTTATATGACAGGATGGTATTAAATGATGGGTATAGAAATACTTATATGTTTAAAAAGGATGGTAAATGTATAGTATTGAACCCTATGTCACCATCAGAGGTCCAGGAGATGCAAAGACAGATAAAACAACCATCACAGAATCTTGAGGATCATAGCCACATGATTAAACCTTCAGAGGACCAAACTATGCAGACGCAGGTATGCCAACCATCAAAGGTTCTTAAGGGCTCTAGTGACATGAGCCAACCCTTAGAGCATAAAATTTATCAGACATCGATGTGCCAACCTTAAGAGGATCTTGATGATCATAGTCAGACGAGCAGACCACTAGAGAGCTAAACTGTTCAGAGACAGTTATGTTCACCTTTAGAGGTTTCAGAGGGTAATGAGTAGTTGGGCCAACCATTAGAAGACCATGAGGATCAACATCATATAGATGAGTTAGAAAAAGAGGAAACAAAATCAATGGAATGGGTTGAGACAGGGGAGACATCAGTGGATAATGAGTCCTTGTTTGTGTTGCAGATGAGATACATCCTAGAAATGGAGGAGAGAAAACAATCACCTACTATGGTATTTCAAATATTGGGATTCTGTAGAGATACTTCTTCAGATGGATTGCTTTTAGAAAATAGAGTCTCTACTGCATTTGATCTGCCAGATTTGAGGACAAATCATTTTCAGGCCCGAGGAGATGATAGGAATCAAAATCCGACAAGACTTATCATTAGGGTAAGAATTAAAGGATTTCGAATCTTGGCAATGAAGACCCATTTTGAGCAGATCGACTCTGGAATTATTCGTTTACTAACCTCTTTTATCTTATTCATGTATTTTATATTCTAACATGAATACTTATCATGCTTTTCAGGGCAATGGATAAACTCACTCAAACTCAGCTTGTAGGTTATCCATGGACCGACTTAAACCGGCGATGAGCTGGGCCGATGAATCCTATAGAAGCCTGGCATCTTGAAGACCAATTTCTTTTATGTATTTTTCATTTGCATGGACTATTTATGTTGTAATCATTTTGGGACACTTTTATTTCCTTGTAATTTTCATTTAGGGTTAGCCACCTTAAAAGTGGCAAACTTGTAATTTTGAGCACTTTTTAACCCTAAGAGTAGCAAGTCTAAATGCTTGCTTAAGAGAGGGTTTGAGAGGCTTATCTTGCAGATTAAACACTTCCTTTTCATGTGAGAATTAGGGTTCCTAATTGTCATCTAGACTCTTATCAATTTCAATCCCAAGAGTTGAAATTGTGGCGAGTGCAACACCTTGAAGTTGTGAGTTGTATCAATTTCATTTTGTTGTGATTTCTTTTCTTCTCTAGTGTGTCATATCTAGGGTTGAATTGAGATAGTTCTTGGATAGATTTTCTTCTAATTGTATTCGAATTCTTGAGTTTATTTAAGGTACTTTGCAATTGAATTCGAATCTTCATTGAAGAATTCCCTTGAAAACGTGTTCTTCACTATTGGAAAGGAGTTCTTGGAATTGAGGTTTTCTTTTGAATTTGTGGATTATTTTCATGGATTATATGATATTAAGGTGTTGTTAGAAGATGTTATCATTGAGGTTTCACAATTGCATCATTCAACATTTGGAATTTCCTTGTATCTTCATTAGGGTTCACATGAATTTGCCCTTGTGAATCCGGTTTCAGCTTGACTTGAGATTGTTTTTTCTTAAGTCTTTTAATTGTGCTTCTAAGTGGAATTAGGCACATCATCTTTTTGGTATCAAAGCTATATCATATTTGGATTTAAGATTCAAACACATCATAATTGAAGAATTGGTTACATTCATTGGAAATTGACGGCATTGTTCATGTGATTGAGATTAGTTTGATTGACATTGTTGGATTGTCTTTCAAATTGGTTTTTATATGTGCTTAATCTTGGTTTTAGGCACATCAGGTACCCTTCAGTATAGGGGACAAGTACTGTGATAAAATTGAATGTGATATCATTCCTATGTGTACATCCCATATATTGCTTGGTAGGCCATGGTTGTATGATAAGATGGTATTACATGATAGGTATAGAAATACTTATATGTTCCAACAGGATGGTAAACATATATTATTGAACCCTATGACACCATTAGAGGTCCAAAATATGCAAAGACTGATAAGATAACCATCACAGATTCCTGAGGATCATAGCCACATGATTAAATCTTTAGAGGTTCCTGAGGTTTCTAATTGCACAAGCTAACCTATAGAGCACAAAACTTGTTAGACACAGATGTGCCAACCTTTAGAGGATCCTAGTGAATAGAGTCAGATGAACAGATCACTAGAGGACAAAACTGTTCAGGAGTAGTTGTGTTCACCTTTAGAGATATTAGAGGCTTATGAGCAATTGAGTAAACCTTCAGGGGATACCGAGGGTCAGAATGATATGAGCAGATCACCAGAAGGCTAGATTATTCCGAGACATTTGTGTCCATCTTTAGAGGTTTTCGAGGGCCATGAGCGGTTGAGCCGACTATTAGAGGGTCATGAGGGTCAGCACCATATAGATGAGTTAGAAAAGGAAGAAACAATATTAGTGGAATGGGTTGAGATAGGGGAGACCTCAGTGGATAATGGATCATTATTTGTGTTGCAAATGAGATATATCTTGGAAATGGATGAGAGAAAACAATCACCCCCTGTGGTATTTCACGTATTGGGATTCTGCAATGATACTTCTTCAGGTGGCTTGCCGGGAGGAAATAGAGTCTCTAGTGCATTTGATTTGTTAGATTTGATGACAAATCTTTTTTAAGCCCGAGGAGATGATGGGAATCAAAATCTATCAAGATGTATCATTAGGGTAATAGCCAAAGGATTTCAAATCTTGGCAATGTGGGCCCATTTTGAGCACATCGACCTCAGAATTGGTTTTTTTACTAACCTCTTTTCTCTTATTCATGTATTGTATATTCCAATAGGCACACTTATCATGCTTTATAGGGCGATGGACAAGCTCACTAAGACTTAGCTTGTGGGTTATCCATGGACCGACCTAAATTGGTGATAAGCTGGGTTGGTGAATCCTATAGAAGAGCTAGCATCTTGAAGACTAATTTATATATATTTGTTATTTACTTGGACTATTTATGTTGTAATTTCTATTGGAACACTTTCATTTGTTTGTAATTGCCTTTTAGGACTGATCATCCTAAAAGTAGCATAATTGTAATTTTGCGGACTTTTTAACCTTAAAGGGAGCAAGTATAAATACTTGCTTAAGTAAGGTTTTGAGGAGAGAATTTTCACAATATACACTTGATATTTTCATGAGAGAATCATGGTTCATCCTTAGTTTAATCCCTTTTATCAATTTCAATCTCAAGAATTGGAATTATGGCAAGTGCAACAAGGAGAAATTGTAAGTTATATCAATTTCTATTTGTTGTGCTTCTTTTCTTCTCTAGTGAGTCATATCTAGGGTTGGATTGAAGTTTTCTTGGTTAGATTTGATTCCTTTATATTCAAATTATTAGTGCTTAATTGAGTGGCCCTTAGACTTGATTTCTATTCTTCCATTTTGCACATTTTTGAACCGTGAAATCAAGTATTGTGGAAGGTGGATCACAGTCATTGTTCTTATTGATTTTATGTATTATTTCACGTGGTTTTCAAGAATATTAGTGATCTTCATTGAGGAATACATCATTATGTTATTCGTTTCATGAAATATAGCATTCGGATCATCTATTGCAATTAGGGTTCACACAACAATTTGCTCCACCTTAAACCGAATTGACCTTATCCTTTAGGGATTATTATTTGGTTCATTTGCTTGTGCTTAAACTCCGATTTAGGCACATCATCATATTTCGGTATCAGAGCTGCACATACTTGGTTCATTTCAATATTGAGTACGTGGTGATGTGGAATTGGTTCATAAGTAGAAGAAGTTCATGTGATTAGAAGCTAGTTTGATTGACATTGTTTATTTGTCTATCAAAGTGGTTTCACATGTGCTTAATCTTGGTTTTAGGCACATAAACTAATTTGGTATCAAAGCTATATCATACTTAGAATTAAGATTAATTATGCCATTTTTTGAAAGATCGGTTCATAAATATTGAAGAATTGTGCAATTGTTGAACTAGTTTGATTGACATTGTTTGATTGTCTTTCAAATTGGTTTTTCATATGCTTAATCTTGGTTTTAAGCATATCAGCCATGTACCTTTTTGTGTGTAAAACCCTTCTGATATGCCCAATTACACGGTTGTGTACTTGGCTATGTACTTTAACACGAGCAGGTATGTACTTGTTTACTTAGTTGTATACAACTTATCTTTACACTCTTCTTTATGCCATAGCACACTTAGGTACACACCTATATACCTAGTCGTATATCCCTTAGAAATCACAGTCTCTTCCTATTTTCTCCCAATTTCATCCTCTTCCTCCTTTTAATAACCAATATCCCTTATAACATCTCAATTTGACCATAGAAAACCATCTAATTCATGATTTAAAAAAAATTAAGGTACTTGTCTTAGATCGATTCAAAAGTCCCTTTATTTATCTGAATTGAAAACTTTATAGTAATTTTATGGTGCTAAAATCCCTAAATTGATAAAACTCTAAATCTCAAACACCATCTCATTAAAGAAGGGAACATGATAAAACCATTTGCTAGAATTACTTACCTTTATGATTGCACATCAAATCAATGGCCCTTATGTCACCAGAGTGTGGTTTAGTACTGGTTAGGGTTTACTATTACACAAAAGGCTTTACATTAATAGCAAAGGGGAAAAGTGTCCATAGGGTTTTTATATGGCTTATATAGCCTATTGTCTAAAAGACCGAAATACTCCTATCATAAACATGTTATTACATTAGTACTTAGCTCTATAAAATTATTTTATTTTATTTTTTATGTTTTGTAGTATATTATAAAAGTAATTATAACAGTACTACTAAATTAGATTTTTATGTAGGATTAGAATAATTCTTCATAGCTAAGATATTCTATAACATCTTTATACTATAATGAAATTTGAGTATCAAGTGATTTTTAAAAGGGTATTATTGAAATAACCTTAAAGTAGGACTTAGTACGATTGACTAAAAGCTATTATGTTATATATGCATCTATTACATGATAACCACCTTACAAGTCCGAGGTCACAAGAGTCTATATAAATAACTGATTAATTACAATTAATTTTATTACATATAGTTATATAATAGAAAAATATCTACAGATTCCTATATTTTCTAGTCGACTAAGATTGCAAAGAATCGAAAACTCCTACCAAAATAGTAAAATGGGTAAGTACCTCTAAGTTTTACAAAATATATTTCTACTAGAGTTCCTAAAAATAAGATAATTTATTTTAGAACTAGAAAATCTATTATGGCATTTCTTACACTATCATTCTTGATTCAAGTAGCTTTTGTACCATAGCATCTTATCCCTTCCTATACTTTTGTAGTGTAACTTACAAATGAAGGGTAAGCATACACCTCGGTATAGTGAGATAGGAGTGGAATATTCTCATTACTACATATGCACCAGCAAGTTATCAACCATAAGCTATGCATGAACAACCATATGCAATACAAATATCACATGTGGTCTTTTAATAATTAGTGTGAAGTTTAGGGCTTACTCGCCCCTTGACCTTGGGTTGGAGATTTTCATTTACCATCCAAGCTTATTTATGTCCAACTTATACTTATAATCATTTTCTCTTAAGCTTAAGCTACCTCAAATGCAGTCTTTAAGCACTTAATTCCAAATGATAGGCGAGACCTTTGAATGGGCTCTATCAAACATGCAATAATCCTTAAGTCACTTCACATATGATGAAGTAGAAAACCATAAATGATTACTTTTTGTGCGTCATGTAGTAGTAATGACCTTCAACTTAAATGCAATGTCTTGTGTAGTGTATGTCAAGTTTTAAATTAAGTCAATCCTTTAATTAGTTATTTAGGGGTGACAAAACAATTACACCCAAATAACTCAATTAATGTTTATATTCAAGGCATTCACAAGTTATCTTAATTCACTTCATCAATAATTCCATCAAGGAGGCAATTATATACACCAAATAAACATAACACAGATTATCAAATTAATACTGCTACCATTCACACTGTAATCCATAATTTTATCATTTGAGTTTATCACTCCCATGATGATGACTTTTAAGTCAATTGACTGAAAACACAAAGCTTACTCTTTACCAAATGATTATTTCCTGTATATTCATGGATATGTATATATAAACTTGTATGTATTACTACATATATATAATACACTTCTATTTATGGTGTTAATGCAAAATTATATTAATATAGCTATGTAAGTTTTTTTTATAAATTTGTGTATGTGTTAGAAGTTAGTGATGTGCCTAATCACACTTTAAAACACATCCAAAAGACTTAAGAAAAGATATCTCAAGTCTAGGCAAAATCGGATCCCAAAATGGCACTTTTCAAATGAACCCTAATGTTGAAATGATGAAATTCAATTCTACTAATGATATAATCTGAATACCACAATGGAAATGGTTTCTAATAACACTCTAATATCATATAATCTACGCAAATGAAGCCTCAATTTGACAAAGAAAAACCGTAACAAAACAATCTCTTTCCAATGGTGAAATTCACGTTTTCAAGGAAACTTTTCAATGATGATCCAAATCAAATGATAAGTACTTCAAATAATCACAAGAATTCGTGTACAATAAGATGTAAATCTGACCAAGAACTATCTCTAATCAACCCTAGATACAACACACTAGAGAAGAAAAGAAATCACAACAAAATGAAATTGATATAACTCATAATTTCAAGATGTTGCACTCGCCACAATTTCAAGTCTTGGAATTGAAATTGATAAGAGTTGGAACCAAGGTATGAACCCTAATTCACACGTGAAAAGAGGTGTATGTTCTGCAAAAATAATCTCCCTCAAACCCTCTCTTAAGCAAGTATTTATACTTGCTACTCCTAGGGTTAAAAAGTCCTCAAAATTACAAGTTTGCCACTTTTAAGGTGGCTAACCCTAAATGAAAGTTACAAAGAAATAAAAGTGTCATAAAACCAAAATACAACCAAAATAGTTCAGTAAACATTTACAAGATACAAAATAACATAAATCTTCATGATCCAATGCCTCAGAATAGAGAACAATCGCAGCGGGCCTTTCATTGTTTCCTAGAAAAATGTTCTGTCTCCAACTGAAGTTGTAGGACATTTTGGCATCCCATGGAGATATATAATTGTACCTGTAAGATTATTCTCAAAGTTTATTAGAAATAAAGACATAAGATAAAATATGAGCAATTTGGTCAATCATCCAAATTGAGTTCTGAAGAGGTTGATAGTGCCGGAATTTTTCCCATCAGTTAGCATCAGAGGATTAAAAGAAAAAATTTTGCATGTGAGTTATCGAATGATTGGTTGAAATTACATTCGCTCGTTAATGCAAAATTTTCATTGGTGCCCACTTGATGAACTGGTTAGCCAATGTTGCTTGAACTATTCAGAAGGTAGGGGTCATTCTTGTACTATTGAGTTAATTTTTCTTATACCATTCAGATACCATTCATATTTTTACTCCTAGATGTTCTATTCTTCATCTTTTTCAATATTTCACTCATCGTTTCCTTTATATTCAATTCATGTTTCATCCACAAACTTCAGGCAACACATTACAAGGAAAATATAATGATCAAACAAGCATTAATAGAAATAAATTGTAGTAATTCATTGAATTTTCCACCCACCTAAATCTTGTTGTAAATTGTGCATTATGAGCCATGATATATTTTAATGTATTTATGAACATTATTAATAAAAGGCAAGTATTTATTGTATATATATACTTTTCTTCTTCTACATATTTTACAATAAAATTGTAACACCCAACATGGAATACTACAATTTGCAACACGTCACTATTGGGTAACAACACGCTAAGGCTCTCTATCTCCTATATAGCTTCAACCTATTCATCTCTGCTATACATGATGTGCTTAAATCCAAGTATAAGCACACAAAACCCAATTGAAAGACCAATTACACAATGGCAATACAACTAGTCCTCAAATTGCGTAAATCCTCAATTCTTATAAACCAATTTCACAAAAAAGGATGTGATCAAAATTGAATAGCCAAGTATGATATGCTCTGATACCAAAAAAATGATATGCTTAGAAGGGGATCCAAGCATATGCAATCAAACTAATGGAACAACTCTTAATCACAATTCCAAAATCGGATCAACTTTGATCAAATGGTATCAACCCTAAAAAATTTATTTATGTTCTGATTTGTGGTTAAAATCAATCTTATACCAAATGATATAATGATCAATGGAATTAAGTTCTCCACATAAGATGAATAAGAATCTAAATCACCAATAACACAAAATAAGGCTGTCAACTCCTCTTCAACAATTTGGAAATGCACGCAAACAATGGAAGATAAAATTGAAGGCGATATGAAGATATAAATCTAATCAATTCAATAACAATATATGAATGGATTTTGACCTATGATTGATGCCAAAATTAGAACAAGAACCACCCTAATCAACACTAGATATAACACACTAGTTATGAAAAGGAAGTCAACTTAGGGAATTGATATTACTCACAATTCACTAGGTTGCAAACTCGCCACAATTTCAATTGGATTGAAATTGATAAGAGTCCTATGAAATTTTAGGACAAACCCTAATATCTCATGAAATTTTGCAGCAAATGTTAAGTGTATTCTCCCTCTCAAAACCCTACTTAAGCAAGTATTTATATTTGCTCCTTTTAGGGTTAAAATGACTAGAAAATTACAACTATGCCACTTTAGGATGGCTAGTCCTAAAACACTAAAATATAACCAAATAAAAATGTCCCAAAAACTTACAACATAATTGGTTCCAAGAAAATAACAAAAAAAAAAAAAAATAGCCTTCAACATGTCTGGTTTTTAAGGTCACTAGATATGAGTCCTAATGAGGTTCTCAACTCACTAAAAAATGTAGGTAATTTGGCACTTTGTAGAATTGATAATGAACCTGTTGGAATGCACAACAATTATATGATGAAAATGAAAAAATTAAGTTAACATCCTCAGGATTAGGTTGCTCATGAAGGATTTTCAAAACCAAGTTTTGTAAGCCCTTAGCTTGGGTCTTGGTGATAGGTTCTATGGGAATTTGATTCCTATCAATACATTAATATAACTGTAGCGCTAATAATGTAAATGAATGATTCATAGGTGAATCATTCCAATCACTATTAGTAAGAAAAGTTACATCAAACTTTAATCCAAATTCCATTGTAAACTTCCATCAACATATAATTAAATAGCATGTAAACAATCTCTAAACTCTTCTTTAGAATATCTCCAAATTCTTCCAAAAATCCTTCATATATTCTCGTGTTGCTCATCTTCATAATAATAGTGATAATCTCCCACATTCTTGTCTTAATAATAGTGAACTATATTTCCACTCTCATTCTATTCAACGTATTCTTCGTACTCACTTATAGCTAAAAAATAAATGAAATAAGTCGAAGCCTAGTATGTGAGTACTACACAAACATGTGCATGCTACTTTAACCACAGTATAAACATACTTAAAACCAATGCATAAACTCATCACAACCATCAAATTGTTTATCTTGGATTTAGCGAACAAATAATATGGGGGTACTCATGACTTCACTATGTCATATAGTACTCATGTATATATATATATATATTCCTAAGTTGGAAATTGCAACCATGGGCTGTGTCTAACCCTAATTTACCCTAGGTCATTTTAGTATAAGACTCTACTAAGGACAATGTCGTATATTGATTATTAAGATGCCTCCTAGGGATTTACCAATATGGGCTCCTAGGCCGAGCTAAGCATAAAGAATAAACACATTTAGGGTAGATGTCATTTAAATTCATTAAATGAACTACACTATCAAACATAACCAAATAACAAGATAAATATGTACCTAGAAGAGCAGTCTCATAACTAACTTTATGCTACTATCAAAGGTACAATAACCTGTTAAGTATAAAGGACTAAGTTTAGTTCTATCCTATGACATAATCTAAGTTTACTAAGTGGTTAATCATATCATATTTACATATTTGCCTTCCCCATTGTTTTATTGTGTGTGAATCTTGGCTTAAAATTGTAGAAAAATGAAATAGAAGTGAAATATGGGTGTTTTATAGCAACACGGTCATATATGTAGCCATGTAAAGGAACATAGCCATGTGAATAGCGATGTACTTTTCTATTTATGAAACCTTTCCAACATGCTTAAGAATATGGTCACGTACTTCGCCATGTACTTCAACACGAGTGGGTACACGCTTGTGTACCATGTCATGTATCCATTATAACATAAAATTTTCATCTCCACTCAGTACGGTAAAGATACACGTCCATGTACCCTGTTTCAAAAATCCTCTTCTTCCTCTTCTCTAATTAGTTTCTAAATCATAATTTCTATAAATCAAAAGCAATTTGGCTCAATTAACTTGTAAATTCCATAGTTTGTAGAAATTATGTACACTTACTTGCTTTGATTTGCGATTGAAATCCCTAAATCAATTGATTCCACATTTGTGCTTACTTCGTCTCACCCCCTTATCTTGAGTACTAACAATACATCACCTAAAATCATTTAGACTTATGAATCTAGAATCAAGAATATACATCTTAATGATCAAAGCTCTTATCTAGCAAAAGTGGGTTGATCTTATAGATTTCTGTTAGGTTACCTTGCATATATAGGAGAACGTCTTTATGGTTTCAATTGTGCAATTGGGAAAAGGGGAGACAATAGGTCAATTAGGGTTTTAAATACCTTGATTATAAAAAGACTAAACTACCCTCAGACTTTGAACTTATTACTTTTCTTGACCTTATGCTTAATTTATTTATATAATATATATATTTTACATTCTCCCTCTCTTATTAAAACTTTTGTTCTTGGAAGTTACCTATGTTTAGAAAAAGCTTTGGATACTTTCTTCACATATCTTCTTTTAGCTCCTACATCACTTCATGTTTTGTTTGATTTGTCTATTGTACTTTGACATAGAGAATTACTCTTCTCCTCAACACTTATTCCTTGGTATCTACAATTCTTATAGGTCCTTTAATAGAGAATAAATCCACAATTCTTACAAGTCCTTTAATAGAGAATAAATCTGGATATACACTTAAAGGTTCTAAAGCCACTACTTGATCTGGATTTGACACAAATTTCCTCAATGTAGAAATAAGAAATATATCATGGACCCTATCCAAACTTGGTGGTAAAGCCAACCTATAAGCTACGTTGCCAATTCTTTCCAAATTTTCAAATGGACCAACATAGTTTACATTTAACTTTCATCTCAGACCAAATCTAATTACTCTCTTAGTTGGAGAAACCTTCAACAAGACTTTATCTCCCACTTGAAATCCCAAGGGGCATCACCTTCCATTTGCATAACTTTTCTAGCATCTTTGAGTCGAAAGAGTTCACTATCTTATAACCATCACTTTATCTACAACTTGCACTATCTCTAGTCCTATTTTTTTTTTTCACCAACTTTATCCTAGTGTAAAGGAGATTTTCATTTTCTACCATAAAGTGCTTCATATGGAGCCACTTGAATAGTTGCCTGACAGTTGTTGTTGTATGCAAATTTCACTAAGGGTGAGTGATCATTCCAATTATCCCCATAATACAAAGAAAATGCTAAAAAAAAGTCCTCTAAATTTTGATTAGTCCTTTCAAACTATCCTACTATTTGAGGATGGAAAGTAAATTGTAATTTGGTACCTAAGGCCTAATGTAAAGTTTTCTAGAATCTACTAATGAATTGCGTAACCCTGTAAGAAGTTATAGTGACCAGCATACTATGTAATTTGACAATCTCTTTAATATATAGTCGAGCAAGATTCTCTAACTTATACTTCACTTTAATTGGTATGAAATAGGCTAATTTTCTTACAATCACCTATATTGC
Source organism: Laguncularia racemosa (assembly GCA_037954665.1). Classification (NCBI taxonomy): domain Eukaryota; kingdom Viridiplantae; phylum Streptophyta; class Magnoliopsida; order Myrtales; family Combretaceae; genus Laguncularia; species Laguncularia racemosa. The sequence continues at coordinate 3,027,901 of JBBMOL010000030.1, read as the reverse complement.
TTTATGTTTTTCCTTCGTTCTTGGAAGAGCAGTAATAAAGTCCATAGTCACATGTTCTCAATTCCATTTAGGTATAGGAAGTGGTTGTAACTCACTAACAAGTCTTTGATGTTAATTCTAATCTATTAGCATGTCATATATCTAGATACAAATTCTACTATCTCCACTTTCATATTTATCTACCAATAATGATTCTTCAAATCTTTGTACATCATAGTCTTCTAGGATGTACTGTGTATCCTGAGTAATGAGCTTCTTTCATTATTTTCTTCTTTAATTCGATGTTATTTAGTACACATAATCTTATACCATATTTTACTACACTTCCAGCATCCTCCTTAAACTTACTTGTTTCTTTTCGTTCTATTCTTCTCTTAATCTTTTAAATTCTGAAATCTCCCATTTATGCTGCTTTAATTTAGTTGAGAAAGGTTAGTTGAATACAAAGACTAGCTAATCTAGTTCCTAACTTGCATATATCTTCTAATATCTATTTCTAAGAGGGGATTAGAGTTGCGATATTAACCTATTTCTTCTAACCGAGGGCATCTACTACAAAATTTGCCTTCCTAAGGTGGTAGTGGATCTCTTCATCACAGTCATTAGTCAACTCCAACCACTTTCTTTGTCATATACTTAGATCCTTCTAGGTGAATAGATATTTCAGACTTTTGTAGTCTGTGAAGATTTTTCACTTTTCACCATATAAGTAGTGTCTCCATAGTTTCATTGTTAAGATCATTGTAGTTAACTCTAAGTCATCTATGGAGTAGTTCCTCTCATACGATTTCAATTGACGAGAGGCATATATGATGACTCTCTCATTCTGCATGAGTATATACCCTAAATCTTGAGTCAACATGTTACTAAAAATCTTAAACTCTTCCTCCATCTTAAGTAGTGCTAACACTAGAGCTATTACCAATTTCTCCTTTAGTTTTATATAACTATTTACACACCTATCATCCAACATGAATCTCACCTTCTTCTATGTCAGTTGTGTCAAAGGAGTCACTACACAAGAGAATCCTTCCACAAAATGCATATAGTAGCTAGCTAGTCATAGAAAGCTTTTGATCTCTATCACAATCCTTAGTCTTGGCTAGTCAACCACAAATTTTATCTTCTTAGGATCTACTGAGATGCTACCCTTATTTACCGCATATCCTAAGAAGGATACCTGCTCTAGCTAAAACTCGCATTTACTGAACTTTTCATATAATCTCTCATCCTGCAATCTTTCCAAAACTAATCTTAAATGTTTTTCAAGTTCCTCTTTGCTCTTAGAATAGATGACTATATCATCTATGAATACTACTACAATTTATTCTAGAAAATCCTTAAGTACTTTGTTTATTAGATCTATAAAAGTAGTTAGAGCATTGTTTTAACCTAAGGAGCATTTTTTTAACCTAAAAGGCATTACCTATAACTCATAATGCCTGTACTGAGTTCTAAATGTAGTCTTTTAAATGTCTTCTTCCTTGATCTTTAGTTATGATACTTGATAGGAATCAAAATCCTACAAGACCTATCATTAGGGTAAGAGCCAAAGGGTTACAAAATCAGGCAATAAGAGTCCTCTTTAAGCAATTCGACCTTAAAAATATTTGTTTAGTAACTTCTTTTCTATTACATATTTGTTGTGCATTCCAGTAGGTATACTTGTCAATTTTTACAAGATGATAGATAAACTTGCTAAAGCTCAATTTGTGGGTTATTCATAGACTTACATAAACCAAAGAAGATTAACTCATAGTTCAACTGGTAAATCTCCCTTTGAAGTCGTGTATGGCTATAATCTTACCCTTCCTTTGGATTTAATAGCTAATCCATTTACAAAGGAAGAAAGTTTAAGTAGAGTAAAGCACACAAAGGAGTTACTAAGAGAATACGACATCTTTGCTACATTCAATGTTGCAGATCTATCGCCTTACCTATTAGAAGATCTTCATAGAGACTCATTAGATTTGAGGGCAAATCTTCTACAAGCCCGAAGAGAGGATGAGAATCAAACTATTTCTATAGTAGGATTGATTACCCGAGCTAAAGCCAAAGGACTGTAGAATGTTGCATTGAGAGTCCTTTTTGACCAGATGGAACTTGAAGAGACTCATATAATGTCTTCATTTATTTTTCATATTATTTTATATTTAATTTGGTGCAATTATCGGTACTATAGGATGGCAACCACATTAATTAGAACATGGTTTAGAGAAAAGTTTACAGTTTATTTATTAAACTAACCTAAACTAATGGGAGTCGAGCATGTATTGTGTTTTTTCCTTTATTTCCTTATGTTAGTTTTCCATAATTAGAGACTACTGTAAATACTTGTACAAGGGATACAAAAGGGAAATCATTTTTTTTTTGTTAAAATACACATACACATGAATAGAGGGTTTTCCTTCTCATTTCATATACTCTTATCAATCTTATGAGATTGTGGCGAGTCAAGGGGCTTGGATTGTTGTGTGTCATATCAACAATTATAAGTTTGACCCATATTTTACTAGTGTGTAATATCTAGTAAGAAATTGGATTTTTTTTTATTATCTTGTTCTTGGTGTAACTAGGGTTCCATGTGAAGGAGCAATTCCAATTGAAGGATTATCCAATTATTTCATGATTTATATGTATTGATGGTTTAATTGAATTAGCCAATCAAAATGGGTTAGTCCTATTCATGTAGTGCCTAAAAAGGGTGGTTTGATTGTAGTTAAGAATGAAGCTAATGAATTAATCCCTACTCACACTATAATTGAGTGGCGAGTTTGTATAGATTATAGAAAATTAAACGATGTTACCTAAAAAGACCATTTCCCCCTCCCCTTTGTTGATCAAATGCTAGAAAAACTTATAGGGCATGACTATTATTGTTTTCTAGATGGTTATTATGGTTATAATCAAATTTATATAGCACCTAGGGACTAGGAGAAGACCACTTTAGAAGAATTCCCTTTGCACCTGCTACTTTTCAGAGGTGTATGATGTCTATATTTTCTAACATATTAGAGAATTTTATTGAAATATATATGGATGACTTTTCTAATTTTAGGAGGTCATTTAAATCATGTATGATAAATTTAAGTTGTGCTTAAAAGATGTAAAGAGACTAACCTGCTTTTGAATTAGGAGAAATGCTATTTTATGGTAAGAGAGGGAATTGTCTTAGGTCATAAAGTGTTAAGGAAGGGGATTGAGGTTGATAAGGCAAAAGTGGAGATAATAGAGAAGTTGCTACCCCCTACTTCAGTAAAAGGAGTTAGGAGCTTCCTAGGACATGCTAGCTTTTATAGGAGATTTATCAGGGACTTATCTAAAATCTTTAGACCTCTTTATAATTTGCTTGAAAAATATTCTGCTTTTATTTTTTATGATAATTTTCTGTAGGCATTCAACTTATTGAAGGAGAAGCTCACATCTGCACCAATGATCATTACACCTGATTGGGAGCTTTTGTTTGAGCTTATGCATGATGCTAGTGATTGTTGTAAGAGTAGTACTTAGGCAAAGGAAAGGTAAAATAATTCATGTTATATACTATGCTAGTAGAACTTTGAATGAGGCCTAAAGAAACTATGCTACAACTAAAAAGAGCTTTTAGCAATCATATTTGCATGTGATAAGTTTTAGCCTTATCTAATATGTTATAAGATCATAGTATATACATACCATACCGCTCTTAAGTATTTATTTGCTAAAGCTAATTTTAAACTTAGGCTATTTCAATGGATTTTACTACTACAAGAATTTGACTTAGAAATTAGAGATAAAAAGGGAACTGAAAAAGTAGTGGCTAATCATTTATCTCATTTAGCCTTATCTGATTGTTTAAATCCACCCATTAATGAAAAGTTCCTTGATAAACAATTGCATGTAGTAGATATCCAAAGATTACCTTGGTATGTTAATATAGTCAATTACCTAGTAAGCAAAATCACACCATATGGTTTGTCATATCAACAGAAAAGACATTTCTACATGATATGAAATACTATTTTTGGGATCAGCCATATTTGTTTAAATTCTATGCTAACCAAGTAATTAGACATTGTGTACCTGAAATTGAACAACTTATCATAATACAACATTGTCATTCTAGAGAAGTAGGAGGCCATTTTGGTGTGGAAAGAACTGCAGCTAAAATTTTATCTTGCAGTTTTATTAGCCTAATTGTTTAATGATGACTACAAGAATTTTGTTATATCTTGTGCTCAATGCTAAAGGACTGGTAATATTTCTAAGGGACATGAATTACCACAAAACAAAATTCTTGTAATTGAGCTTTTTGATGTTTGTAGAATAGACTTTATGGGTCCTTTCACCTCATCTTTTTCAAACAAATATATTTTTGTAGTTGTTGATTGTGTTTCAAAATGGGTAGAAGCAGCTGCTCTACAAACTAATGATAGCAAAGTTGTAATAAGATTTTTGAAAAAAGAACATATTTTCAAGATTCGGGGTACCTAGAGCTATCATTAGTGATGGGGGATCGCATTTTTTCAATAGACAATTTGAAAAATTATTATCAAAATATGGAGTCACTCATAAAATTGCTACCCCTTATCATCCATAAACTTGTAGACAGGTTGAGGTGTCTAACAAGGAAATAAAGCACATTTTAGAGAAATCTGTCAATGTATTTGGGAAAGATTGGTCTTCAAAACTTGATGATGCATTTTGGGCATAGAGAATCACATTTAAAACCCCTATAGGAATGTCTCCATACAAGATTGCTTATGGTAAATCATGTTACCTACCCATGAACTTGAGCACAAGGCATAATGGGCCATAAAGCACCTTAACTTTGATTTCTAAGCTATAGGTGAAAAGAGGTTGCTTCTCTAGTTGAATAAGGTGATTGAGATGAGAGAGGAAGCATATGAGAATGCTAGGTAATTAGGTTGAAAGCAAAAGACAACCATACTTTTAAAGTAAATAGTTATCTTCTCAAGCATTACTACAAAGGAAAAAAAACATTGATAGTGTTGCCACTATCGTGGATCTAGCAAATATGCTCTAAAACACTGGAGAAGTTGGGCTAGCGACTATAAACTAAGCACTTCATGAGAGGTAGCCCATGCATAGCATTAAGGTAAATTAGTTTATTTTTATTTAACATAAAAAAAAAAGTTGCTCATTTTAGGCCGCTAGCAATTAGGCGGCCTTCATTTTCACAAACGTTGCCCATTTAGGTCACTAGCTTACAGGAGGCCTTCTCTTTAGAGTTTCAAAGATGGTAACATAAGCTAGTGGCATACAGTTTACAATGCCATCGTATGTCTTGTTTTAGACATATTTCAACCTACTTCTTTTTCTCTCATTCATTTCCTTACCCCATCTCCTTTGCTCTCACACTTCACTTTCTCTTACAAACTCTCACACACTCACTCATGCTCACTAAACCAAGCTTTATCTTTCCACTATAATCATCATCAAGTACATCTTCATTCTATCTATTCTTTAGTCTTGTAAGTTCTCATTCATTTCTTTCTTCCTTTAGTCTTTACTGTGATTTTTGTGACTAGTAGAATGAAATCTTAGAGTTGTTTGGAATATATTGTGTTGCTAATTTCTAAAGTTGGAATTGTGCTTACATGCACATGCATGTGGCTTTACACCTAGTGTTATGCCTAATTTTGTTAAAAATTCACATTATGTAGGAATTAGGGCTTGAACCGATTTGATGCATGAATATTTAGGGCTTTTGTCATATTTACTACCTATATTTTAAATTATATGCAACAGATTTATTTTAGGTCTCAATTTTGTGGATGAGGTTCATGAACTAAAAAATTTTGTTCAATTCTACTCAACATGTGTTTTTTTAGGAAATTGATGTTGCCTTTAATAGGGTTGGATTTTGTTCTATTTAGAAGATATCAACTACCCTAACCATAAAATTTTCTTGTCTTATGTTTTTGAACAAATTATCCTGCACTACTTAAATTTTAGGTCACCTAACTTAGGCCGCTAGCCTTGATTTCCCTATTGTAAGTGTAAGTAACATAACAACTTATCTACTTGGTTCTTATTGTTTTGATGCCTATAGCTTTAAATTAGAAGTATTTGTTACAAATCATGTTTCACACATGAATGTTGGAGCATTTGTTGAATTAAAAATGCAATCCCAAGGTTGAGTTTATGATTTACTAGATCATGCATTCTTTTCTAGAAATTCACATGAATTATTATGTAGGTATGCCACCTAGAATACTCTAGCCTTAGAAATAGAAACAAGTAGTTGTAGGTGGTGCTTCTTCTAGCAATTAGCATATAGAGCTCCTCTCTAAAAAGGACTATGCTAAGGAAAGAAACACACAACCGTTGAAGAAGGACTTCATGAACCATCAATATTTAGATTGGGAGTTTTGAGGGATTATGGCATGGAGGAGAATATTCAACCAATGGTAGTAGATAAGACATGGTTTAAGTTGTTTGAAATAAGAGAACCAGCCTACAAGAATGTTACAATTGAGTTTTTATCTACAATGAAAATAGAGCACAATGAGCACTATTCCACCATGACATTTCAGCTTATGAGTAGTTCCATGTGATTAAGTTTAAATAGATTAGATATTTCTTAGGGCTCTATGAGAATGAAGAAGTTATAGAAAACCTCCCTAATGTTAGGCCCTCGAACATGAATGTAGAAACATTTTAGTTTTAGCTAATTGAGCCTAAGAGGGATGATTTTGTATCATCCAAGTGATAGGAATCAAAATCTGACAAGACCTATCATTAGGGCAAGAAACAAAAGATTTCAAATCTAGGCGATGGGGGCCCATTTTGACCACATCAACCCCGAAATTATTCGTTTACTAACTTCTATTCTCTTATTCATGTATTGTATATTCCAACAGACACACTTATCATGCTTTACAGGGCAATGGACAAACTTACTAAGATTCAGCTTGTGGGTTATCCATGGACCAACCTAAACCGGTGATGAGCTGAGCCGACAAATCCTATGGAAGAGCTAGCATCTTCAAGACTAGTTTTTATCTATTTTTTATTTACTTGTATTATTTATGTTGTAAGCTTTTGGGACACTTTCATTTTATTTGTAATTCTCATTTAGGATCAGCCACCTTAAAAGTGGCATAGTTGTAATTTTGAGGACTTTCTAACCCTAAAGGGAGCAAATATAAATACTTGCTTAAGTAGGGTTTTGAGGAGGCCAATTTTCAGATTAAACACATCACTTTTATGTGAGAGTGCTTAGGGTTTATCCTAGTTCAATTTCCTCTTATCAATTTCAATCCCAAGAGTTGAGATTGTAGCGAGTGCAACAATTGAAATTGTGAGTTATATTAATTTCTAATTGTTGTGTTTTCTTTTCTTCTCTAGTGTGTAATATCTAGGGTTGGATTGAAACATTTCTTAGTTAGATTTGAATTAGTATCAATTCGAAATAGTGTGCTTATTTTGAGTAATTATCATAATCGTTATTCACCATTAACAATTGCTTTTCATTTTAAACTGTGAGTTGCATTGTTATTAAAGGGGATCTCGGAAGTGATTCTTGTTGTTGTTCTTGAATTCACGTGGTAATTCAGGTTTGCTTAGTGTGTTTTTTAAGGATTTGATCATTATGGTTTATTAATTTATAAGTTATTGAATTCGGATCTCCTTGCACCCCATTAGGAATTATGAAATTCTTAGCCTATTGAACCAGTTTTGGTTTAGTGCATTTAAGGTTGGTTTTTGTTCCATTTGATTGTGCTTAATCCCCTTTCAGGCACATCATCTTTTTGGTATTAGAGCTATCAAATTTGAATACTTACGATTAATCACATCTTAATTGAAGAATTGGTTACATTCATTGAAAATTGACACCATTGAGTGAATAGGTTGATTGACATTACATGATTGTCTTTCAATCTTGGTTTTTATGTGCTTGAACTTGGTTTTAGGCACATCACCAAGTCTCTTGCTGCCACCTTTGCCTTAATGGAGCACAAGTTGCTCCATCACATTCTATGCTATACCATTTGCTACAAGAAGACCAATCATAGTAGTGTAACAAGCTTTGATATCTTTTACTGGTATAGTATGATTTTAGGTTATAGAATTGATCATGGGGTAGAAATAGTAAATTTTATTGCTAGGTAGGTGGAGGATACAAGAACTCAAGTTATTCTTTGTGAAGGGTACATCACTACATTGCTAAAAGGCATAGGTATCTTTGAGCACTATGAAGGGGATGTAATCAGTGTAAGAAAATCTCTTCAGGACCATTCAGGGCTTTAGGGCTATCTAAGATAGCCAATCGAGTTATTTCAGAAGATATTGAGGAGACTCTAGACATTCCCCCTGCTATAAGAGCCTCTACATCCTAATCTGCTCCTCCTGATAGCACATATAAGAGGTTAAGGAAGGACATTAAGGGTATCAAGCATGAGCTTAAGGGAGTCAAGAAGGAGTTTAGGCATGAGTGGAAGAAGAATAAGAAATTCCGGACTACATTATTTAATATGTTCAAATCCACTATATCCTGCATGAATGCAGTAGTTGCTTAGGACTTGCAATGAGACTTCTCTAGAGGAGCAATCAGAAGATAAATCTGATGATCATAGTAGTATAAACTAGGATTGAATTTTTTAATGTAATTTCCTAACTCTCTCTTTTTCTACACGAAACTCAAAATGCACCAACACTTAAAAGTACCGAGGAGGTACTGGTTTTCTTTTTTCCTAATTTCATTATCTTTTATTCTCTCTTAATTGTGCTAAATTAGAAACAGTGAGGATACTATTTATTTTAATTGTGGGGAAGGGATCATAGAAAAGTTGAGTATGAAATACTGATGTTTGAATTAGTGAAAATTTGTCATATTGATGACAACTTAGCCCTTATTATCCTTTCTTTGAACTCATATTTATCCTTAAGAGTCATCTAGCAACTTTTAGGCTAAAATTTTTTTCAAGCAATTTGGAGATTATACCAAAAAAGAAAAAAAGAGAGAGTTAATTTGACTTGATTTAGTATCTTACTCACCCACTTTTGTGATTAGATTACTGGTTGAAACTATGTAGTGAGATCTTTAAGGAAAAAATTTACCTTATGTTTAGCTTTTAATTTAAAATTTAAGAGTAAGTCGAGTCCTTAAGTAGAAAAGCAAGTAGGTCTACTTCCTAGTAAATTTAACTTGTATATTCTCTCCTAAGTTTATTTGAAAATATTTTTAAAATTTAGTGAAAGAGGTAGAAGAAATTTTTTACTTAGTGATCCTTATAAAAAGAATCTTTATTCACATTAGTATTGAAAAAAGAAAGAAAGAAAAAGAGCAAGAAGAAAGCATAGCCTTTACTCCAATGACTCAAGCAACTAAGTTAGGAATATCCAATCTTGAATGTTAGCATAAAGAAGAGTTCATAGGGGTCTCTTAAAAACCTGGTCACTTGGGTGGTGAGCTTGAGATGTGTTGACCCTGTCGACCCAATGAACACACTATAACACAAAGGGTGGAAAGGCAAAAGTTCAATACTTAAACTTGAAAAAAAAAATGGATACGAAAATGTGAAATAAGACTTGTAATAAAAAGGGAGAAATTCTAGGGAAAGAGTGGACACTATATGCTTTCACTGATGTGACCATTTGTAGAGAAGTAATTTAAGGGATTATATGCTTATTAATAACTATGGAAGTTTAAATGAGTGTTTTTTTCCTTATAGCATGGAGTATTTACTTTTAAATTAGAATTTTTATGTTAAACACTAGCATTAAAGTTTGTTTTGTTTAGATTAGCTGCAAAATTTCAATCATAGTACTTTAGTTACACATCATAGTATGGTTAAAGTTGTAGAAACTGGAACTTACAGTTATATATATATATAAAATTACCTGAATGGTGGGAAATAAAAAACGTTGTACTCTCAGTGATGGATTGTTTCATTGTTTTATGTATTTTGCTTGAGGACAAATGAAAGTTCAAGTGTGGTTGATAAGGGCACATTTTACTTAAATTTTATTGAGCAATCATGATAAATGTTTATTAATATTAGGGAAATTTAAAGGAAATGGTACTTAATTATTTTTATTTTGATATTTCAGGTGTTTATGAGCTGGGAATGAACATATGAGCAATTTTAAAGGAATCCTGCACATTTGAAGTAAATTGGAGTAAATAAAAGGTCGGCCATTTGAAGAACAAGAGTAAGGCCAACAAACATCAATTAAAGGCTGCTAGCATTTATGGCCGGCCTACATGAAGAACATCACCAGTTTACAAAGTTCAAACACTAATAGCTTAAAGGAGAAAGTCAATAGCTCTTAAATTTAAGGCCATCGACCTTGCTACTGATGTACACATAAACACCGCCAGCTTATTAGATTAAAGGTTGGCAACTTTCACAAAAGGCTATCGGCTTTGTTGCTAGCTTACATGGAAAAATAAATAGCTTGAAGATTTTCAAAGCCTTCCTTTTGTTGCTTGATATAAATACTTCCTAAAGTCATTATTTGGGGATCTTTGGGTTGCTTTTTAAACCTAGAGAGAGTGGAGAGAGAGAGAGAACTTGTTCTTATACTACAATTTTTAGTCGATTGAATTCATTAGAACCATTAAGGAAAGACTCCTTCATCAAGGATTTGCATGGTTATTGTATTGTGATTGATTTTTATTCTAGTGAATTGGTAATCTCTAAACTAACAATTTCCTATTTAATTCGTAGACTAAGTTTGCTATCAATTATGAATTCTATTATAATAACTTCTTTGATTTATATTTGTGTTTTCAATTCCATGAAGTTCTAAGCTTTTTTTTTTTTTTTTTTGGGGGGGGGGGGGGGGGGGGGGGGGGGGAAGATGATGAAACCCTAGAATAACTAAGATGATGATTGTATTTATATTATGAGATTGTTAGATATGTGGAAGATTCATATTGTAAATCCTTTACTATAAATTATGATTTCTTGTTTGAATTAGGATTATAGGAATTTTAATAACTCAAAAGGAAAATTAAGGTTCAATAGGATTTCTTAATTAAGGTTGAATAAGAATTGCAGAATCAAGATTATTTTAATCTAATTAGAAATTGTTTTAGGGCTTAATGTAATATTCTTGATTAGTTTTTCACTAGGGAATTAGGAGAAATTAGGATAGAACATTAGTTAACTATATAATTGGGAGATTTGTAGTTGAATAATAGAATCCTCTATTAATTTGTTTAGTAGAAGGTAATAAATTGATTTTGGGCTTTTGAGTTTTTAAAACTTGGAAAAGAATTAAATAGTTTCACATTTTCATATGAATAACATAGCTAAGAATCATTATAATACGATGGAAATTTAATTAGCAAAACTAGGGTGGATTTGGGTTTCCTACTTTCAATAGATATATTCTCATAAAAATTCTCTCCTATTCTTAGTGAAAATCTAGGTTGTTTAGATTAATTCATAATTGATTAGTTAATTCTCTCAATTTGATAACCTAAATAATAATAGAATCCGATATCGATTTAGTACTTAATTAATTCTCATGGAATCAACACTCGACTCATTACTATATTACTTGACATGACTTAGTGTGCTTCTTGGTAGAATTTGCTTTTAAAATTTTATATATATTTACAAAAAATAAAAAATATATATAAATTTAGTATTTTACATTTGATTGCTTTTTCATTTGAATCATTAATCTTTTATTTACTCTATAGAAGTTAGTGTTTTAAAACTTTTCTATTTGAATCCTTTCATTAACTCTTAATAATTTGTCAACATTAAGCATGTGTTGGCTTCTAATTTGCTCATAATAATTATTATTATAAAACATTATTAATAAAAAATTACAAAAATAAAAATAATGAAAGGAAAATTCAAGTTTGTGTTACTTCTTCATCCGTTGGACATATGCAAATCCATTAATCCATCAAATATTTGGATTCCATGCCTCACAAACACCCAACCTCAACCCCCCATCTAACATTTGGAATTTGCATCTTCCATTTTACGATCTCTTGTTTCTGTTTGGAGGAGATGACAAAGAGCTAACTAATTAAAAGAAAATACCATGAAAGACACCTTAAATATCTTGATACAAGTAAAACTAACCATTGTTACACACGTAATGGCACAACTTTCAGTGGTTGAGCCTTTTGAACTGTAATGCCAAACTTGTCTTCCATGTTCATATTCTCTGGTGTAACCCCATTTTCAAGCCTCCAATCAAAACAATTCACAAGTGAACCCACCATCAAGTGCAGCATCCTGATTGCTAGTGGTAGTCCAGGACATATCCTTCGACCACCACCAAAGGGAATAAGCTCAAAGTTTTGTCCCTTCACATCTAGTTCCATCTCCATAAACCTCTCTGGCATAAACTCATTTGGTTTATCCCAATTTGTTAGATCTCTCCCAATAGCCCATGCATTGACTAGGACTTGCGCACCTTTACGGATTGTAAAACCACCAACTTCTATAGTGGAATCAGCTTTACGAGGAAGGAGGAGGGGTACTGCTGGGTGAAGCCTAAAGGTTTCTTTTACTATTGCTTGTAGGTAAGGTAATCGAGAGATATCAGATTCTTCAATGACATTACCTTTGCCAATGACAGCTTCAAGTTCTACTTTTGCTTTTGATAGTTTGTGTGGGTTGTGAAGTAACTCTGTCATCGCCCACTCTACCGTGCTTGATGTTGTCTCCATACCAGCAGCAAATAGATCCTAGGATCATCAAGTTCATACTAAGTAATGAGTTCATTTCAACAAGTAATTTCTAGTTTTAAAATCTCTTTGCACGAAAAAGTAAAAGTAAAATATTAAAAAAAAATGTAAATTATGATATTCAATCTTGAAAAACGCCTAAATATTCTCTAATAATTCATCCTACTAAACATAATTTTGGAATAATAGATTCATTGGTTATTACATACCATATGTTATATACATGTAGTTTGTAAATTCTAATAAGATTTTCAATATATATAGTTTGAACAAAATATAGATAGTAATTGTTTTGAAAACTATCTATTTTACTATTATATATGAAAATTTTATTAGTATATATATACTACATGTACATAATACATGGTGTATAATACTCAATAAATCTTTTTTCCAATGTTGATGTAATTCTAACTAGGATAATTTGCTATATGTCTCCCACTCATTCTCTATTTCACATAGTAAAGAAAAAGGCACTTTGAATTTCTATCTCATCTTTTTCTTTTATTGCTTAGAGACTTTTGGTTTATTTCACTTTAGTGAGATATGAAAATAAATATGAGGACGATAATTAAAAGCATCATTTAAGGTCTTGATTCCTCAAAAATCTCATAACTAATATAAGTGGATAAAAATGTCATTATGCCATTTCTTAATAATCTTTTTGAAGTAAACTTTTACCTTTTTATTTCAAAATATAGATATATAAATAAATGAATTTTATTTTATTTGGTTAATCAACCTCTTGCAAAGTATTGGAGCACATTCTAATAATATTCCTACAAAGAATTATGGCTTGTGAAATGATATGCGGGTTATGCAATTAAATAGTATTTTTTAAAATTATGTAAATATAATACTCAAGATAATTATTTTTAAAATAAATTTCGAATATGCAGACACCATTTACGATTTTAGGATAAAAAAAAATTGGCATATATCCGGTCTGTGCAATAGACAACATTATTGTATTGTATAATAATTACTACCTATTAGTTGATTTGAAAAGAAACAGTGATTTGGACATTATTAATTTGATAAGAAATTATTAATAAAAAATTATAAAAATAGAAATAAAAAAATCATAAAAATAGCGCCTGGACATATGCAAATGCATCTAACATTTGGAAATTTTTTGCTTTTTTCTTTTTTATCTAGAGATTAAGGCAAAGCCCCAGCCCCAACAACGATGTCTTAAATCTCCAAAGATTTGTATCCTCCTCCAGTTCCCTTACCGCTGTTGTGGTCTCCAGTTGTTACTGTTATGGTCTACGAACAAGAAGCTTTTGTCCCACGTGGTGAGAATAAAAGCAAGAACAAGCGGCACCGCAACCACCTTTTTTTTTTTCTTCTGCCTTTTTCTAAGCTTTTTAAATATTTAATTTCTTTATTATATCATTTAATTTAATATATCTAATAGTTATGGTTTGTTAAATTAATTATTAGGAGCCTATCAGAAATCCATAAGTATCAAATTCTGACAATTTTTTTAATGGAGTTGACAAAAGGATTTTAAAAAAAAGTTTTAAAATATGAAAACACAAATGAAAAAACTTAAAAGATCGATAATATGAATAGAAAAGTAACTATATAATAAGGATTAAATTTATATTATTCTTTAATTATTTATATTATAATCATTAATAATTAAAAATATCTATAAAAATTTCTTTAGTTAGCTTTTTTTTTTCAATGAATAAAATTAATTTTAGTAATTATTACTTAACAAAAAAAGTTAAATGAGAACAAGAAAACATTTATCGAAGAAATAATAAATTTAAAAAGTAAAATGACTCAAATGGATTTCAAAAGTAGGACCTCACGTTTGTTAGAAAATGCATTATTTAGTCATGTCTAACATCATAACAAAAATTGCTTTCTTAAAATATTAAATAATATTATATTATTGTTTAAAATCAATTTTAATAATTAATCTTTTTTACCTTAGGGGAGTGGGAACTCCCTCCACCTCCAATCCCCTAGCTCTAGCCATGATATTACTCTCTATTAATGGTATTTATAATATCTTGTAACTACGCACATTCTATATTATTCTCTGAGTGCCTCAATCATATATCTTATCTATTTACGAATACAATAATTTCTTTTATACCATACCGGTACTTTTATCACATCAACTATGCCCATAATAAAATTTCTGTAATATATCATACAAAAAGTTACATATATAAAAGGATTGTGTTAATATATGCTTTCAGAATATTTGCGATGGAGTTATATAAAAAAGAAACTTTTCAGTTTATATATACTGATTAAGCACTTAAAGAAAGATAAAAGTATTAAAACGTAAAATATATATATATATATTTAACATTTTAGTAAGTGTACTCCATAAACTCATTATCCATCCGTTTTATCTTCTATTGAAAAAAGGAAGTTAAACACAACATCTAGAGAATTATCTCTCATAAAACATCAAAACTTGACTACTCTAATTTCATCGGTTGAGTTATGAAAATAAGAATCTAAAGGAATATTAAATATTGAAATCATGGTTACTATAATTTAATAGAATAGATACTTATTTTAATATTGATCGGTTTAGATTTAAATTTCTTTTTTATTATAATATATATATATAAATGTATATATTAATCAAGAAGGTCTTGAAGCTTAGAAACATACACAACCGGATACACGGTCAGAAGGCATGGCCGTGTATTGTGTCAGATAACTTCCAGAAACATATACGGCTGGATATACGGTCAGAAGGCACGGCCGTGTATTGTGTTAGGTACCTCCTAGAAACATACACGGCCGGATACACGGACAGAAGGCACGGCCGTGTGTTGTGTTAGGTACCTCTTAGAAACATACACAACCGGATACACGGATAGAAAGCACGGCCGTGTATTGTGTCAGGTAGCTACTAGAAACATACACGGCTAGAAGGCACGGCCGTGTAACACAGCTGCGATTTAGATATTTGTTTCGTGACTTAGTTTGTAAATATGACATGTATATTTTGTATTGTATATTTTGGTAGAGGAAGATTTATTTTCCTAATTTGTAAGATATAGTTGCTTGAAAAGATACCCTCCTAATGTATATATATATACTTGAACATGAATTATGAAGGGGCATTCAACTAAAGTTTCTCAAAAGTTGTTATGGTATCAGAGCTACACAACTAAGTATTGCGCTGAATCCATAGTTCTCCTTTTAGTCTTGGAATTGCTGGTTTGTTCTTGTTTTTTTTTTTTTTTTTTTTTGGCTTGAGGTTGATTAATTCCAATCAACAATTTTTGATAATTAAGTTGTGAGTGACAATTCGGTTTAGAATGTATTCTGAGAAAACACATGAAATCTTAGCTATTAGATTTACGGGAAAGAATTATGCTGCATGGGAATTTCAGTTCAAGATGTTTTTGAAAGGGAAGGAGCTTTGGGGTCATATTGATAGGTCTTCTCCAGCTCCTACAGAGTCGAAAGATCGTGGTCAATGGGAGGCAAAGGATGCACGAACTGTTTCTTGGATTTTGGGATCTATTGAGGCTTACATGGTGAACAATTTACGATCCTTTGGCACAACAAAAGAAATGTGGGAATACTTGAAGCGCGTCTACAATCAAGATAATACTGCAAGACGTTTCCAATTGGAACTTGATATGAGTAATTATAGTCAAGGTAATCTCTCAATTGAACAATATTATTCTGGCTTCCTTAATTTATGAAGCGAATATTTTGGTATTATCTATGCTGAGGTGTCAAAAGAGAGTTTGGCTAGTCTTCAGGTTGTTCATGAAGTGAGTTGTCATGATCAGTTTTTTATGAAGCTCAGACCTGAATTTGAAACCGCTTGGGCTGGGTTGCTGAATGGAGATCCAGTGCCTTGTTTGGATGTATGTTTTGGGGAATTGTTGCGCGAGGAACAAAGATTGGCGACACAAGCCGCTATTGGTGTAACTGGTGGATCATCTGGAATAGTTAATGTTGCATATGCTGCTCAGACCCAAGGAAAGGGAACAATGCAGTGTTATAGCGACAAAGAATTTGGTCATATTGCTTGGCATTGTAGTAAGAAGTTCTGTAATTATTGCAAGCAAAAAGGACATATTATTAAGGAGTGTCCTACAAGGCCTCAAAACAGAAGGCCACAAGCTTTTCATGTTGCGGTATCCGACTCTTGCAATTTTAGTTCGACATCCACAATTGCTAGCAACAAGCAATCTGTTCTCACACCAGATATGGTTCAACGGCTGATCCTCTCTGCCTTCTCTGCTCTTGGTCTTCAAGGGAGAGGTAAGACTACTAATTATGTTCCTTAGTTTGTTGATTCCAGCGCTACAAATCATATGACTGGCACATTTGATTTCTTGCATAATCAACATCCATATACCGGTACTTAACACATTTAGGTTGCTGATGGAAATAATATTCCTATTACGACAGTTGGTGATATTAGCTCCTCCTTTCAACATGTCTTGGTTTCTCCTAAATTATCTATTAACTTACTTTCTGTTGGGCAAATGGTGGATAATAACTGTGATGTCCACTTTTCTCGTGATGGTTGTACTGTGCAGGATCAAGTGTTGGGGAAGGTGATAGCAAAGCGGCCTAAAGTGGGCAGGTTATTTCCATTACAATTTACCATTCCTCGGACTTTGTCATTAGCTTCTTCAGTTGTTGACAATAAGGCTGGCAACTGGCATAGACGCTTAGGTCATCCAAATAATGTTGTTCTGAATCATTTGTTGCAAAGAGGTGTTCCCGGTTCCATATATAAGAGTTTATTAGTTGATTGTTCTTCTTGTAAACTGGGCAAAAGTAAGACATTGCCTTTTCCTATTTTAGGTAGTCGTGCCAATAAATGTTTTGACATTCTTCATAGTGATGTTTGGGGAATTGCACCAATTATTTCACATGATCAGTATAAATATTTTGTGACATTTATTGATGATTACAGTCGATTTACATGGATTTATTTTTTACATTCCAAAGCAGACGTTTTTACTGTGTTTCAAACCTTTGTGACATATATTGGGACTCAGTTTTCCACTGGTATTAAAATCTTACGGTCTGATAATGGTGGTGAATATATTTCTCATGAGTTTCAAGCAATTTCTTCATAACAAGGGTATTGTTTCACAACGCTCATGTCCTCATACACCTTAGCAAAATGGAGTTGCCGAACGGAAAAATCACGTTTGTTAGATGTGGTGCGCACATTGTTGTTATAATCTTCTATTCCAGCTAAGTTTTGGACCAAAGCTTTATCTACTGCCGTTTATCTGATTAATCGCTTACCATCTCAACAATTGAAGTTTGATTCTCCCTATTAATGAGTGTTTGATAAACATCCTAATTATCATATGCTACATACTTTCGGATGTGTTTGTTTCGTTCATTTACCTACTCATGAACGTCATAAGTTGTCAGCTCAGTCTGTTCGATGTGGCTTTATGGGTTACAGTCCTAATCATAAAGGTTTTGTGTGTTATGATTCGATTAATAATCGATGGCATATCTCTCGGGATGTGATTTTCTTTGAACATGAATACTATTTTCAGCAACATCTTTCGACATTTGATACTGTTGTACTTCCTCACTTTGATGACTCTTATTTTGATAAACGGTTCAAGCCTGGATTTGTCCTTTCTGACCTTGCTCCTGAAAATGCTTTAATGATTCTTCGACGATTAACTCGGCACACTCGTCCTCCAAATAGATACGGCTATTCTGCAATTGTAACTAATGCTACAATTCCTACCTCTTATTCTCAGGCTACTAAACAGCCTTGCTGGATAAAAGCCATGTAAGAGGAACTTCAAGCACTTCAAGATAATCACACTTAGGATATTGTTTCCTGTCCTGCTGGTGTTAAACCCATTAGTTGTAAATGGGTTTATTCTCTTAAGATTCGATCTGATGGTTCCTTCGACAGATATAAGGCAAGGTTGGTAGCTCTTGGCAATTGGCAAGAATATGGCATTGATTATGAAGAGACCTTTGCACCTGTGGCTAAGATGACAACTTTCCGGCTTATTCTATCTATTACTGCATCTAAAGGATGGTTCTTACGACAGATGGATGTTAAGAATGCATTTTTGCATGGAGACCTCAAGGAAGATATCTATATGACTCCTCCTCCAGGATTGTTTTCCACACCCTCACATGATGTTTGTAAGCTCAAACGGTCTCTATACAGTTTAAAACAGGCTCCAAGGGCCTGGTTTGAGAAGTTTCGTAATACTTTTCTTAGCTTCTCTTTTACTCAAAGTCAGTATGATTCTTCATTATTCCTATGCAAGACTGACAAGGGAATTATCTTTTTGTTAGTCTATGTTGATGATATTGTTATCATAGGATCTGAAACTCAATTAATGTCTCAGTTACAAGAGCGCCTTCAAGGTTCTTTTCATATAAAGGATTTGGGCTCGTTAACTTATTTCTTAGGTCTTGAGGTTCACTCTTCTTCTGCTGGTATTTTTCTTCATCAACATAAATATACTGAGGAACTTATTGCTTTAGCTGGTCTCCAAGAGGGACGTTCTATCGATACTCCTTTGGAAGTAAATGTTAAATATCAACGACATGATGGTGACTTTCTATCTGATCTATCTCTATATCGACAACTTGTTGGATGTCTCAATTATCTGACTATTACACATCCTGATATTTCATTTGCTATACAACAAATTAGTTAATTTATGCAAGCACCTACACGTCTTCATTTAGCAGCAGTTCGTCGTATTGTTCGGTATTTAAAAGGGATTTCTCATCGTGGTTTGTTCTTTTCTGTGGAGTCTCCCATTCACTTAACCACATATAGTGATGTTGATTGGGCTGGTTATTCTGATACATATCGCTCTATTACTGGTTGGTGTATGTTTCTTGGTAACTCTTTCATTTCTTGGAAGAGCAAGAAACAAGATCGGGTGTCTAAGTCTTCTACTGAGTCCGAATATCGTGCTATGTCATCTGCCTGCTCTAAGATCATTTGGCTTCGAGGTTTGTTGGCTGAGGTTGGTTTTCCTCAAATTGGGTCTACCTCTCTTCATGTCGATAATACTAGTTCTGTTCAGATTACTGCTAATCCTATTTTTCATGAGCGTACGAAACATATTGAAGTGGACTGTCATTCTATTCGAGAAGCTTATGATAATGGTGTTATTTCTCTTCCTCATATATCTTCTGATCTTCAAACGACTGATATATTTACTAAGGCTCTTTCTTGGCAGCGTCATCAGTTTCTTGTTGGCAAATTGATGCTTCTTGATCAGTCCACATCAATTTGAGGGGGGGATATCAATCAAGAAGGTCTAGAAACTCAGAAACATACACAGCCGGATATATGGTTAGAAGGCACGGCCGTGTATTGTGTCAGATAACTTCCAGAAACATACACGGCTGGATACACGGTCAGAAAGCATGGTTGTGTGTTGTGTCAAGTACCTCCCAGAAACATACACGGCCGGATACACGGATAGAAGGCACGGCCGTGTATTGTGTCAGGTAGCTACCAGAAACATACACGGCCTGATACACGGCTAGAAGGCACGACCGTGTAATATGGCCGTGAATATTTAGATATTTGTTTCGTGACTTAGTTTATAAATATGGCATGTATATTTTGGTAGAGGAAGATTTATTTTCCTAGTTTGTAAGATATAGTTGTTTGGAAAGATATCCTCCTAATGTATATATATATACTTGAACATGAATTATGAAGGGGTATTCAGCCAAAGTTTCTCAAAAGTTGTTAGTATATATTGAAATGAATAAATTTCTCATGAGCTAGCATAATATGTAAATCAATTACCAGAAAGAGATGCTTTATTAGAAAGAAATCCATGTCCTGGCTCTTGTCTTCGCAAAGATCAAGTAAAGTATCTAGCATATCCTTGGTCGAACTGGAACCCGAACTGGATGTTTCTCTCACTTGTACTCTCTTCTTGATCATCTCATTAAACAAATCAAACAATTTACCAAACAAAACCGTCATTCGTCGCCGCGCACCTTGTGGATCCAGCCTCTTTAGCAATGGAAAATAGTCGGCGATGTTCGGCTTGCCAGCTTCAACCATAATGTTCCAAACAATTTCCTTGAACTCCCTAGCAGACCCAGATTCGGGATCCGCCAAGTCAACAGAAAAAATGAAGTTAGACAGCAAATTCAGGCTTGTCGCAAAAGCTGCCTCTCCAATATCGACCAGTTCAGAATTCCTAGCGGATTCTCCAACTCGAGCAATCATCTCTTGGATTTTCTTGCGACGGAGGCCTTGGCTGCAGTCGAGCTTTTTCGCGGCGAAAATATGGACGTTGCAGATTCTCCTAAGGTTTCTCCAGTGCGGAGCAACCGCAGCCCAAGGCACACCAAGCTCGTCCTGTCCAAAAGGTGTGACCGAATCTGGGATCATTCGGTTGGAGAATATGGTGTCATGGGTTTGTAAGATTTCTTTGGCTAGTGATTTGGAGGAGATTACAATAGTGGTTATGCAACCGAGTTCTAGTCTCATGATTGGGCCGTAAGTGGCGGCTAGGTTTGCAAGGGACCTGTGGGGAAGAGCCCCGAGGTCAAGGAGGTTTCCGATCAGGGGAGCTGGTGGTGGTCCTGGTGGGGGATTTACCGGAGATTTGAGGTTTCTTTTCCTTAGAAATAGGAGTGCTTGGATGCAAACATACAGGAGGTACAGGCAGAGAGCTAAAACCAGTAAATCCATGTCTCTTTTCACGCTAGGAAACACCAGCACTCTCCAAGGTTTATTGTGTGTGAACATACATTGAGATTCCTCCCTACTTCTTCAATTTTTTTCGTAGTTATCACATGTCAGAGGTATGAGATTCCCTTCAGCGTTCTCGTAGTTATCAAATGTCAGATGACTGGCGCTGGTGCATATATATTTATTTCTTCGAGACATAAGGGTTTGTCTTCTTTTTCTTCTTTAATTTTTTAAGTCAAAATAGTAATACTTATTATTATTTAATGTATCTTACGCATTCTATTTCTTATTCTGACATCGTTGCTTGACGTGCCTACAGTCTCTACTCTACAGACAATTTGAAGAGCCAGTATATTTATTTGACGTATATATTTCAGATAATTTCATGTTTCATATGTAGTAGATATAAATATTTGATGAGCCAAAAATAAAAGAAGAAAATGCCATTTCCATAGAAGATTTCAAGGTCATGTAACTATCTCATGCAACATTCATATCTTCGACAAATCCTATGCTATTGAGTTGTTCAGTATAATTTATTGAATCGAACAAGGCACAATTTAATTATTTTTAAGATCAAACTTAACTATATTGCTTAGTTTATAAAATTTTTAAATATAAGAAAAAATAAAATAATAATTCAATTTGGTTCGGTACAAGATTCAAACTATTTTCAAATTTTTTTTTATATAGAAATAATAAGTTATAAAAAATTATACTTAATATAAAAGAGATTTAATATATTATCAATTCTTCAATATCACTTATTAACTTCAATATCATTTAATTTATTTTAAAAAAATTGTTATCTCTCTCTAAGTAATTTTAGTTTTTATTTCCATTATTAAATAGAAATATAAAATTAAAAAAAAGTAGTGAATTACTTAATAAAAACCAAATAAAGGAGTAATTCCATAAACAATATGAAATCCCCCCCTTTTTTATTTCATAACTTTTTTGAACTTAAAAAGAAAGGTTTTGATTAGTTTGCAATTTTTTTTAATCTAAAAAGACGATTTAAACTTAATTTATGGTTTAGTTCAATTCATGGTTCAATTAATTTTTTTGCTTAGCCTACTCATAAATACCTAATTGAGATATAAATTTTAAGTTGACTATTACTTACCTTCCTATATCACAGTCGATGCTGTTAGATGCAGATCAATCCAATCAGTTTAAATTAGCTTTCACTTGGATTCAACCTTCGACCCCTTCTCATTTAAGGATCAAATGTTTGTCTAAATCTAATAGCATTTATCACTACACTATCTCAATAAACATATGTAAAAAAAAAAAAAAAATACTACTTAACTTAGCCACAAGCAAAATATTATTTTTTAAGACCAAATAATATATAGAAAAAAAATTGAGCCCTTATATAAGCATGAGCTCACATACATACATGCTCACACACAAAATGCTATAAAAAAATGGTTTTAAAATGAAGGATAAATGACCATTTCTTTATTTAAAGGATATAGTTTGAATGTTTAATTTTGCAAAAAATCGATGGTTAGAAAAAATGATAGGTAACCTCTCTTTCTCTCTCCTTCCCTCTTAGATAGTGTCACTACATATATTCACTAAAGTCTCCACATGTATTCTTCTAAGAAAATCCAATGAATAGAAAAATGATTATTTCCCTTTTCACCTTTACTGTTCTAGAATATAATTCATGTTATGTAGGATGGTTAACAAAAAAGGTGAAGAGACTTTTGTGTAGTTGACATGTGTTAGTGTATTGGGGTGTGTAGTGTTATCACCTAGGGTACTACCAATCGAATGCATTCTTTATTTAGCAATGTGCTAAGGTTAGTATAGTTGAAAACCTTACTTTAGAGTTTTCTCTTGGAACTTTTCCTAATCAATTTTAGGCTTTAAACCATGTTAAAAGCTAATTAGGATTATACAATCATTAATTCTTTATTTCTTATTTGATTTGGAGAGTGATAAGAAAAACTTTCATATATAGGACAATTTTAGGGTGAGAGACTTGATTGAGGGTGCCTTAGGTTAAGTCCCTAACATTTGGGAAGTTACGGGGAATGGCCACAAAGGCAATAAACTAAACCATAAGGTCAGGTGGTCAATGACCTTAAGCCTTTAGTGCACTATTTTCACTTAGTTATCAACCATGTCAAGGCAAAGAAATCTCTAGTAAAACATTTTTGTCCTATAGTAAATTGCCTTGATTCATTTTTCTTTTTTTTTTTTTTTTAGGCTTAGGAATGTGATTTTTAATATATCTAAGATTTAAATCAATCTTTTGTATATGGTTATTAGAATCTTTGAATAATAATTTTGATGATAATACAATGGATTATGTTTTTTCTAGCATCTTGCAATTTAGGGTTTACGTGGAAGTGAACTCACACCATTTTATGATTAAGTGTTTAGTGGATTATCTAATTAACATTTGCGTGATTGCTATTGGATATTTATTTTTGAGCACATCATTTAAGGAAGAGTTGCGGGATTTTGAAGTTGTCTTTGCTCTAGTGGGTAAGGAGATTGAGAAGGAAGTTGAAGTACCTAAAGTGGTAGTTTTGGTTGTGGAGGAGTTTCAGGATGTATTTCCTAATTAGTTGTCAGATGGGTTACCACTGCCATGTGGCATCCAATACCAGATTGATCTTAAGCTAGGTGCAACCTTACCAAATAGACCACATTATCGAATGAGCCCTATAGAACATGAGGAGTTGAGGAGGTAGGTTAAAGAATTGCTTGTGAAGGGTTTCCTTTGGGAGAGTTTAAGTCTATGCGTAGTTCTAGCTCTTTTGACTCCCAAGAAGGATGACACCTAGCATATGTGTGTGGATAACTAGGCCATTAATAAAATTACTATCAAGTATCATTGTCTTATTCCCCGCTTAGATGATTTACTTGACCAGTTGAGTGGTGCTAAGGTACAAAGCTAGATTTAAAAGTGGACATCACTAGAATCGTATTCGAGTAGGTGATGAGTAAAAGACAACCTTTAAGGCATGAGGAGGTTTGTATGAGTGGCTAGTCATGTTGTTTGGATTGTTTAATGCACCCAACACATTTATGAGAGTGGTGAATCAAAATCTGAGGCCATTCATTGGCAGGTGTTTTGTCATATACTTTGATGACATACTAATTTACAGTGTTGATCTAGAGTAACATCTCAATTACCTGTGTGATGTTCTTAATGTGTTACATAGGGAAAATTTGTGTGCTTCCTTAAAGAAGTGTGTTTTCATGACCATTCAGGTACTTTTCCTTAGCTATATAATTTCTGCTGATGATTTACAGGCTGACAAATCTAAAGTGGAAGCAATTAGGTAGTGGCCTAAAGCTACTACACTAATTGAAGTTTGAAGCTTCCATGGCTGAGCATCATTTTATAGGCGATTCATACCCTATTTTAGCAGTATTATGGCTCCCATCATCGACTATATGAAGGATGGGAAATTTTAGAGGGTTGATGAAGTAGAGTGGGCTTTTGAGCAAATTAAAGTACATCTTAATATAGCCCCGATTCTAGTATTGCCATATTTCCATCAACCTTTTGAGCTACATGTAGATGGCTCTAAAGTGGGGATTAGAGCTGTTTTAAGCTAGAGTAATAAACCAATAGCTTATTTTAGTGTGCAGCTAGCAGGGGCCAAGTTGTGATATAGTACATTTGATGTGGAATATTTCTATGTTGTGGTGCAAGCTATGAAGCATTAGCGTCATTATTTGTTTCATAGAGAATTCATCTTATATACTGACCATAATGCTTTGAAATACTTGCATAATCAGGATAAAGTGTCATCTCATGATGCTTCATGGGTAGCCTATCTAGAGTGTTTCACCTTTGTCGTGAAACACAAGAGTGGTGTCACAAATCGGTTTACTGATGCACTGAGTAGACGTAAGAGTCTTCTAAGAAAAATGCAAGTAGAGATACTTGGTTTTAATTCATTTGCTAAGTTACTTGAAAGTGATCCATACTTTTCTATTATTTTAGCAAGAATTAAAGTTGGTGATAGAATAGAATACTTGCTGCAAGATGGCTTTTTATTAAAAGGGTAATCAGTTATGTATTCCAGACTATAGTTTGAGGGATTAAATTATTCAAAAACTACATGGTGAAGGTCATGTGGGACGAGATAGGACTTTTGGTGCGTGCATCATATTTTTGGCCAACTATTTGTAAAGAAGTGGAGAAGTATGTACAGAGTTATAGAGTCTGCAAAGTGTCTAAGGGAAGAGCTATGAATGTAAGATTATATATGTTACTTGCCAATGCTTTGCAACCTTAGATTGGTATTAGCATGAATTTCATTCTAAGGTTACCACAAACTTGGTGAGGTAATGACTCCATCTTTGTAGTAATTGATAGATTCTCTAAGATGGTACATTTTATTCCTTGTAAGAAGACCATAGATGCTATCCGTATTACATAGTTGTACTCTAAGGAAGTTTATAGGTTGCATAGATTGCCTAGAACTATTTTGTTTGATAGGGATATAAGATTCTTTAGCCATTTTTGGTGAAGTTTGTGGAAGTTAGTCAACACTCAGCTGAATTTTAGTAGTGCTTATCACCTACAAATAGATGGACAAATTGAGATAGTAAATAGATCCTTAGGAAACTTATTAAGGAGTTTAGTGAGGGAACATGTGAAGAGTTGGGATTAAAAGCTGACCGAGGCAAAGTTTGCACATAATCATGTAGTCAACCATAGTGTAGAGTTTAGTCCATTTTATGTGGTTTACTTAATTATTCTTCGAAGTCCACTTGATTTGCTACCATTGTCAAATCAAACCAGGATTTATAGGAAGGCAAAAGATTTGGTCTATAGCTTATAGGATATTTACAAGACTATTTAGAACAATTTACAAAAGGCTACATGTAAATATAAAGAAGTTTCTAATAGAAAAAGGTTGCATGTAGAGTTTGACATAGGAGAATATGTTTGGGTTGTCCTTACTAAGGATAGGTTTTCTGTTAGTGAGTACACCAAACTATCAGTTAGGAAGATTGGGTTAGTGGTGATCATAGAGAAGATCAACTTGAATGCATACAAACTAAGGCTACCTAACCACATTTGAATTGCAAATGTATTTAATGTGAAGCATTTTATTCCCTACACTGGAGATAGTTTAGACGAAGACAATTTGAGGGCAAATTCTATCTATCGTAGGGAGGATGATGAGGTAGAGGTACTAGCAAATAGGTACATGGCGAGATGGGACAAAAATGGGTTGGTCGTGATTTTTTTATTTATAGACCTTATTTCAAAGGAAATGAGCTAACTCAAAGAAGTCAACTCCTTAGGTATTGAGCTGTGCTATTTTTAGGGTAAATTCCTTCGTTCAGTCCATTTAATAGTTGAATTTGTTATTTTTTTGTAATTTTTAGACTACTTATAACTTTTTGTAAACACCTCTATTTTAAGTTTTGTTTATGGCATTGTATTTTTCTTTTAATTTACTATGTGTCCTTAAGTTTTACGTATTTATATTTTTGGTAGTTTATAAGCATTTCTATTTTTGGAAAATTTTTATATTCTATTATTGCCAGCTTTATGCCTGCTATTATTTGTATGCCTTAGGGCATTGAATAGGAGGCTATTGAATATTATTGAAAATTTGGAGTTATTTTTGCTCTATTTTCTCCCCAAATTCTCGGATTCATATAATTATTAAATTTTGATGCCAAATGTCTAGGAATTCATAGAGTCAATTGATATTTGAAAATCGCATACCAGGTACTCATTAAATCAACAATTTATGATAAAATCTTATTTTAATCTCACATGTTACGTTGTGTCATACAGTGATTTGGTTTAGGTTGGTCACATACTTCCTTAACATGGAGCTGTGGATTACATTAGGTAACTTAGCTAGATTTAGTGGTAACGTTAGTCATTATGCCACTAGTCTAATTCTTTCTCGGACTTCAAAGGCTCCTACATATCTGGGGTTTAATTTTCCCCCTAGCCTAAATCTTACTACTTTTGTAGGGGGACCTTTAATAAGATATGGTCTCCTGCTTTAAATTCCAATGTGGTATATCTTTTATCTGCATATGATTTTTGACAACTTTGGGTTGATTGCGTCCTCTATTTGATTGACTTTACTTTGTCTACTACATCTTGTATCAGATTACACCCTAACACCTGTTTCTCACACAGGTTATCCCAATGCAAAGGTAACCTACACTTTATTCCATATAATGCTTCATAAGGTGTCATTTAGATGGTAGCTTGATAGCTATTATTGTAGGCAAACTCTACTAAGGATAGTTACTCATCTCAATTCTCACTAAAATCCAATGCACATGCCCTTAACATGTCCTCTAGTATCTAAATGGTTTGCTTTAATTGGTTATCCATCTATGGGTGAAAAGTTGTATTGAGTTGTAACTTGGTTCCTAAAGTTTATGCAAATTGTTATAGAATCTCCCCACAAATCTAATGTCCTAATCTAATATTATTGTGATCGACACTCCATGTAACCTCACAATCTCCTTAACATATAGTTGAGTCAACTTCTTAAGTTTATACCTAGTGCTTATACGTATAAAATGGGTAGATT